>VSDK01027261.1:221547-246547 GCA_009767595.1 Symbiodinium kawagutii | reverse complement strand
TGTTCAGAGGCACAAGTGTTTCAGCTTTCACGAAGCATCCATCAGACTGTCTCTTGTGTTCGTTTGTGAGCCATGGACACGGATTCTGGCTTGTTGTTTGGACAAATCATATCTCACCAGTTCACTTGTTGCATTGCTGGGTTTGCCCCTGGTGATAGTCTAAGATGCAGCCCGATTCAGGTTCAGACATTCTTCGGCACTCTTAGTGTAGATTTTGGCGTGGACAAGTCTTGCAAAGTTGCAAAATCAAACTTGTCCAGAATTGGGCAAGTGAACATCCCAACGTAATCCAACGTATATGATGAGAGGAAATCCATACCAATCAACCCAGTAAAGCGTTGTGTACTACCATCAAACAATTTCCAAAGGGCCCATGGCAGTGTGGCTGACGCATTGCCCCTGCTGCAAGTGTAGATTGACAACTTCAGCCCAATGTGCCATCAAGATGACCCAATGGTTTGCAGGTAAGCAGGCCGTACACGGATAGTATGAGTGATACTGAAACTCACTACAGGTTCATAATGGTCCATGACATGGTCCATGACAATGTATGACAGAGTTTTGATGGTGGAATGGTCAACCGACCCTTGTTAAGCATCCACTGCAATGGCTGGTTTTTTACGGATAGCCACAGTTATAAAAAGTGGTTGATGTAACTTTGTGATGGATGGTCGTGAAATGATCAGCATTAGTGATGTTCAATGGTTGGTAGTGGTTGTTTATGACTGCTGGCAGGAGGCATCTCATATGGGCCTTCTTTAACAATACAGCAGGCCGTGACGGCCCCTAAATCCCCAGTGGTGCAGGCAGATGCGTGCTGCTTGCGCAGACCTACAGGCAAGACCAGAGCGCGCATACATGATCATACATGCATATATAATTACATGATATTACATTCGCATTTACATATATATATATATACACATGGCATATAATATTATGTTTACACATGTTTTGCTGCGTGCACGTTGCCCCTGTGTACAAAATGTCATTTGTCATGGTTACGGTTTTTTCTGTACAAGGAACATTTGATTTGCGTTGTTTTTGTTTATTGCACGTGTATGTATATATTTTTTTATACTTATAAATTTTTTATATATATATATATATATTTGTTTAGTTATTTATTGACTCTATACAAATATTTTCATACACATTTAAATTGCACATTTAAAGATACATTCACTCATGTTTTCACTGATGTAGAAATATGTTTATATAGTTATTTTGATAGATATATATATAACTATATATATATATGTATTCAAACTTTTGATAGTCAATACTTTCACATTTGAATTTACATCCGGCAAATGTTTGGGTTTCGACCGGATTCACAACACAGGACCTGCCCAGAAGTTAGTTTTGTCAAAATTTGAAAATTTGGCGAATCAAAAAACTCTGTCACCATAAACCGTATAGCCAGTGTTTTCGCGATGGAGAGAGAGAGAGAGTGTTTCTCACAATTTTTGAGCAATGTTCAATGATAGTAACAACCACATGCAACTCCTGGGCAATGCTGTGCGAAGCCCAGCGTTGTGCACATAGAAATATTTGTGTATATATATTTGTATATATAGATATTTTTTTATATGCAAATGTATGTTTGTAACTGAAGAATAGCTGAAACATTATTTAAATAAATATATATATATACAAATGCATTTTGTAAGTAGATACGTGTAAAAATCCATTGAGAGATCATTGCCAAAAGATAGTCGATTTGAGTTAGTATTGCAGCCGTTGCATCACAGAATGAGCGACAGGGGACCTTGAGGAGCGATACCATGCGACAACGATACCATGCGATACCCCCAAAAGCTGCATATTTTTTTAAAGGGACGATCAGCCATGACTAGTCTACTTCATTCACATTTGTTAGAAGAACCAGTTGATAGTTGTCACGGTGACCAGCCGCTTGGTCAGGAAGCGGTTGATGCACCATACGCGACCATGTCACGCAGCCACCGGCTATGTGACCAGAACAGCACCCCAGATCCAGCGATACCCAGAGCGATAATGGAACGATATTTGGAGCGATACCCAAACGCAGTCCAAATGGAGGAGGCCGCTGAGTGATTACGGAAGCCAAAGAACTCTAAGAGCTCGATCCTTCCCCAACTAGCCCCCCAGCACCTTGCATCACCCCCCTCACTCAATTTTAGTTCTTCTTTCCAGTTCCTGTTCTGGGCACAGAGAATGAACAAGAGCGGTTTAAGTGCAGCAGTGACATTTCGGAAAGCAACCTTCAAGATGCAAAACACATGAGAATCGACACGCGGAGCATTCCAAAACAAAATAGAGCCAGCACACGGAGAATGAACATGAGCTGCTTGAAGGCAGCAGGTGCATGCAGAAAGCAACCCTCCATTTGCAAGACAGAATAGAACCAATGCACGGGATCCTTTTCGCAAAAATTCAGATGGTTTTCTAAAAAGTGTGTAAGAAGCCTCGCCGACATTCTCCGTTAAAGCTGTTTCAAGACAACCCTTAACAAAACGTTTAAAAAGGAGTTCACGCTGTGTGGAGCGACAGGGGACCTTTAGGGATTGATACTTCTGAAATTGATGAGCATTGAATCGGTAGCATGTTTCGACCGTCACACAGTATTTGTGTGTGCATATATGTGTCGATGCTTGTGACTCAATTAATCCTGGAATGTCATTTATGCGTGGCGTCATTTCAGACTTGCCGGTGAAGGGGGGTATCCAAAGATTGGCTTCAGCATTTACACGCAGGTTCATCATTTTTCATCCATTTCATGATCATTCTGCGCAAACCCTTGAGGAATTCATAATGATCAATCTGATTGAAGAATTCAGTTTGGATGCGCTTCCCCAGGGGATATGGGCATGAGGGAGGGCGCTAGAAAAACCAACCAAGGTCTTGATCTATTGATCTATCATGGGACACGATGACAATGATTATATTAGATCTTTACATGTATAGATAGTATTTACATATCTGTATAATATATTTATATTAATAGTATTTATATCCCTTGTCAAATTTGTATATACACCTCTATTTTGTTTGCTACTTTGGCATCGCAACAGAAGGCCAACAGAGCTTCGCCCAACCATAGTAACCAGTACAAAGAAATGAATCCTTCGCTGATTTATGCAATTAGAGATTTAATTTGCCGCCTTCGTGTCTAAGAATCTCCGGGCAACAGCTCCTCAACCAGGTGCTGTATCGAGGTCCCCTTGGTTGGTTACAACCATGGTACCAGGGGACCAGTTGCAGGGAATGCCTTATCAACCGACCGTGACCATAGTGTAAGATTTGTTTTTTAGGGATGATGGTAAAGTTTGGTGAACGCCAGTTTAAATTATCATTGTAAATGATGGCAAAGTATGGAAGTTGATCGTGATTCACCCCTAAGTAGGATGCGTGAATGGAAGATTGTACATCATGGCTTCACCAAAATTGTGAGTCTCTCCAATGCAAATGTTTTTTGTTGGTTGGTTGGGAGTGTCACCATATTTGCATAACCTCATTGCAGTGGGGACCACCTTCTAATCCTCACTATTGATTATCAGTTTTTACAAGTACTTGGGGTTCCGTCCAGGGTCTTCCCTTACAAGTTATGTTGGACATTTGGCAACCAACGTGAAAATGTGCCTTTGCTCTCCTGACCATTGTAGGATCAAGGCTTTGCTTACTTTTGCAAACAAAAATAATTAGAAGGACATCGTACAGCAGCATATTGCAGTATAGCTTTAAAACAACACCATCAGACATGCGTTTGACCACCAGTTAACACCGGAGTATAGCGCAAAAAACGTTAGACTGACACAATGCTCAGTTGAGGTCATCCACGACGCTTCTGGCAGGAAGCAGCTACCGGAAACTGGCGGGTGGAAGCGCCACATGATGTGCCCCGGCCTTGCAACAACCGTTGGCTCCCCACACTGTTTTTGCTAGGGCGCGCTTAAAAAAACATGAGCTTTACATGCGCACCTATGTTTGTAACTGTTATGCCATTATGCACGTACTATGCAGAGGTGTTTGATGTGATTTATGTGCTCATGCCTTGGCCGTGCAGGTTCACAAATTGCAGCAACTTCCCTGCCTTGAAAGGTGAAACATTGCCTAGCTTCTTGTTTCCTTCCTAGAAATATACAAGAGCGGGGACAAGAGAGGAGACAAGAGGAAGATGAGGACCCGCTAACACACGGAATGAAGGGACACAAGGCGGGAGACAAGGCAAAAGACGAAGGGG
Source organism: Symbiodinium kawagutii (assembly GCA_009767595.1). Lineage (NCBI taxonomy): Eukaryota > Dinophyceae > Suessiales > Symbiodiniaceae > Symbiodinium > Symbiodinium kawagutii. Next base: position 242,322 of record VSDK01027261.1, on the reverse strand, counting down.
AGTCAACACTGGAGGGGCTGCAGTTCCTGTTTGGGAGACAAGGCCGGAGAGAGGAGGGGACACAAAGACAAGAAGGGAAACAATGAGGGATGAGGCTGCAGACGGGGACAAGCCATTCATCATTTGCTTATCTCTCACTGTTTATCCTGAGCAGGCTTGTGACGGTGCAGTTCCGTGTCCCTTTTTTGAGAGTCAATTGAATCCTGATGCACTTGATCCATCCAGAACAGCAGACCATGAGAACGGAGCAGCAAGAGATAAATGAGCAGCTGCTATCCGACAGCTATCCGGGCTCCAGAGGCTGCTCGACAGAGATAGCGGACCCAGTCATTGGAAAGAATCGGTGGCGTCCAGCAAGTCAGTCAAGCCACTGTGATCGCCAAGAGCGCCACGTGGCGGCACTGACCAAAGTGGGATGTCGGAGTGCATGTTCATTCCCGAAGTGGTAGAGTTGGAGAGGGCTTTGATGATGTCAGAGTCGCAAAAGCACCCAGGTGATCCCAGGTGAATCAAAGCGATCAGCAGTGCGTCCGCTGCATCCGGTTGCCCCGGATCCGCAGCCGCCCGGGTTTGCTGCTTCGAGGTTTATGGATACGACCACTTCTGACAGGTGAGGATCAACTTTGGGGATTCTGAATCGGGATTCTCAGTCTCAAATTCTGGCGCCAGACGGGTTTGGCCAAAGATTTGCATGTAGGATCTTCGAGCAAACCAAAGGAGTCCGCATGTGGCTGCAGCAAGTGGATGATCTCCTCCATCATCCTGTCAGTTGCCTACAGCGGTAACACAACCTTGCAGCTGCAAGGCTTGCAGGACGCCAGTGAGCGCCGCATTCGCATTGCACAGCGTTGTATCCATTTTCTTCTTGGCGGTGCAAAGATCAGCTCAAAGGAGTTGAGCCATGCAAAAAGTTGACGAATTTGTTCAAGACTGTGGCTATGATCTAGATTGGGCCAGCGCCTGTGGCTCCTTGTGTTGCTGGCCTTTGCAGCCCAGCAGACCTTGGAAGTGCGAATGGCAGAGGAACTGTCATTTCAATCAGCTGCAGATTTTCGCCTCGCCAAAGGTGCCACGGGCACTGTGCTGTTTGCGCTTTCCAGCGCTGTGGTCGTGAATGGAGCCTATTTCCAACTCACGTTGGTGCAAGGGTTGCAAAAAGGCGGGGACTGCTGGTGTGCAGACCTCATGACAGATCCAGATTTTGTTGCGGGCATCAACACTTGGAACTCCCTGCAAGCATTGGTGGAATGCGTGGGCCACGAGATGACGCCATGTTCCTGGCTTGAAGACTTTTTGGGCATGCCGGGTTTCCCGTCCCAGGGTCATTCAGCCTAATTCTCGGTGACAACTTGGAACGTCAAAGCGCGGCCCCGTATATAATATGAATTTGCGTTGCTTCCATTGATTTGTCTCTTCTGTTTGCTTGCGCAACTGTTTGCTCGAGGTGCAGGCCCAACTGAAAAATGTAGCCAAGTGCCATCAAGTGCCTCTGTTCGTCAACCAGCTGCGTAGTGAGAACGAGCCTGATGCTGATCGCCAGTACCCCATATATCTCTAGTAGCGCGGCTGATTTCATAGTGGCTGGGGTGACATTGTCACAGAGTGCTTTGCTGAAGCAGCATTTACTGACAGCGTTTTGCTCTGGATTCGAAGGCATTCTGATCCGCCGGAGAAATCGGCGGATCAGAATGCCTCCGAATCCAGAGCAAACCGCCGTCAGAGGAAGTCCAAAGTCGAAGATGGACTGGCCATGTCATGACCGGCATGTCCGTCACCGAATTCATCAGTTCCAAAATACTTTTTTCCATCCAACGATGGTTACATCATGGTATTCCATGGCTAGTGATGGTGAGAACGTTGATTCATACTCAACACTCGTCAACAAGAGTGTTGCCCATCATTGTCGATCAGACTTATTTCATCACATCACTGCTGTGTTCGTCGCTTCCGAGACATCCACATTTGCAAGAAAGGGGTGCTGGGGTGCGGTGACCCAAGACATGCTGCAAGCTTTGCTGAAACTGAAATAGCATTTGATTAGGTCTGAGACGCTCGTGGAGGTCGGCAAAGAATGTGCAGGATGTCGGCTCCAAAAGTGAGCGAATGCCGAGCTGCATGTGCAAAGCGGCAAGCCGTTTTCAAATCCCAAAGAAAACCCTGTGGCGTGAAATAGATGCTTCACTGCTGTGTTTGTCTCCAGTGATACCGCAGAGACATCTACATTGGCAAGAGATGGCGGTTTCATGTCCACAGTGTCAAGTTGTGATGCAGAAAATCGAGGCAAGCGAAATGGGGTCCTTGCATCTCTTTCAACATCCTCCTTTGTCCTTGATGGCCTTTTCAGATATTCACAAGCTTCCCATGCCATGAATTGTTTGGCTTGTTTTTCACACACTCTTACCTCTCCCAAGTGGAAGTCAACTCACAACTGTCCAGTCGATTGTCAGAATTGTTTCCCTCCACTTTAAAGCCCTGAGCCCTGAGACTAATTCTTCCACTGTCAGAGCCAACATTATCGGGAAGTTTTGCATCCAACTGATGCAAACCATGGTGGGTTTCTACTACGTGGACGAAGTGGGAGAGTTGGTAGGTAACGCTGCGGTTGTGGTGAGATGGTGATATAACCCCTGCTGTGATACGGCATTCCAACTGGTGCAGCATCTACTCTGAAAGAATTTAATGCAGTGTGGTTTCCGTCTACGGGGGTCCCTGAACCCCTACAGCCAACGTACCTCATAGTTCCCTTAGTTGTGCATGGGCTTACTGAAGTGGGAAAGCCCCACTTAGCAAGAACCAGAATGATGTGGTACAGGATGGTACAGGGTAGCAACTGAAAATAATCAGCGATGCATTCTATGGCACAGGGTGGTAAGTTCAATGCTTTTTCCAAAATGATGTGCCGCTCGGACGGCCTACACGCCAGCGGCAACAGGCCAAAAACTATGATAATTATCTTGTTGAATTTGTTTCTTGTTTTATTTTACAGATTTGCTAGAATTCCCTTTCATTTGCATCTGGCCGGAGAGGTTGGAATTATGTAGCGGCTTTGTACCAATTCCACATACTAGTGGAAAATATTTGTTTGAGTTTTGCCATGGTGAAGTGGGTGTAGTAAGGGCGAGAAAAATTGCCAGGAGGTGGGTTAGTTCGATGGGTTGTAATTTGGTCATCCTCAACCTATCAACTGGGCGTGCGCTTGCAAGTAAAGGTTAACATCCCGCCCCACCCCATCCCATCCCCAACCTAGCATCAACTTGGTGTGCCCTGAAAGTGAAAATTAACATCCCACCTCACCCTAGCCCTCCCCACCCCACCCGATCCCAAGCCATGCAGACAATGTGTAGAAAACACCGTGGGCTTTGCACGCGTGGAATGCATTAGTTGGCCTCTAAGTACCATCAACTCTCACTGGTTTATCACACTACTGGATACAATTGGAGATTATTTTCAAGCAATGGAATTTGTTCTTAGCCATGATTAGCATTGCTTGGCTACTGATCAGCCATTTACAACCAATAACACTAGTCATTGTTTATCAGCACCAAAGTCCATCAGCCAAAATTTGCCATCCCGAATTACACTTGGGAAGCGGCATTAAGCATCCTTTTTCATGAAAATCAACCACTACAGTTGGCAAATATTGACCAGTTCAAACGCCACCCATCAGGATGGTCATTGAACACCACCAGCATTATTTGTGCACAATGACGATCATTCAACATCAAACAGTCATTGGAGTAATCACTGTGTTGACTAATCACAAGTATCCGTTTCTTGATCAGTAGCCCCTCGTCAACAACGCTTGTTGTTTATTGTACCATGTTACCATTGCTAAGCATCACTGGCCAACAATCATCACCATGAGTTCCTGTTACCAAGAATCATTAAGGCATGTTGCATCACAATACCATCCATCAGCCACCATGGCCGGTCATGTCCTTGTTCTTGTTGGCTATATCACCTATTACCAGTCGTTCTCCATTAGCCATCATTTCATTACCCTCATTTGATTCTCATTTTCATTGTTGACCGTTTGTGATACACCCTTGTTATCACTATTTACCATTAGCCAGTAATTGTTCATCATTACGTAATAACCACTAGCCTATTGCTACAGCTAATCATTATTTCCCCTCATTTACCATGGTTAGTTCATGTCAGTTCATAACCACTAGCTATCATCAACTATCAATAATAACTAGCTGTTATCAACCATTAATGCAACTTCGGATGGCCTGGAAGCTGCTTCCAGGTGTGCTTCGCACGGAATTTGATCGCCGTGGACTTCCACCACGCACGCGCTGTGCAGCTCGTGCGGAACTACGTTGCCTTTCGACAGCAGCACCGGGGAGGCGCGAGGGCACGGTTTCACTGAAACCGTGAAGTTTGGTGATGGCGGTTAGTGATGATCTTGATAGTCGTTGGTGATGGTTGATGACGGTTGGTGATAGTGGTTGGCAATTGTTGGTGATAATGGTTGATAACGGTTGCTCATGATGATTATTCATGGTGATTGTAGCTAGTTGAAATCCGGCAGAGAGAGATAAGGTTTCTGTTTTCAATGGTGAAGTGAGAGTAACCCTCTACTTGGGTTTACGGGTGTGTTCTTGTATGAGGAGATTGGGATCTCGATAGATCTGGCAAGGACCCATTGTTCCCCACTGTTCCATAGGACCCTGCGGAACACAACCCTAAAAAATCATCAACTCAGGCCTGTCGTTCACATGTTCAGCGTTTTGAACCCGCCCAAGGCCAACAAAAATGAACGGGTCGATGGTAGATGAACTGGCACACGGTGGGCCAGTTGATTGATATCTTTTATCCATGCCTAGTCATTTTATATTATGTGCATGGCTTTCATGCACGATTTCTCCATTTGCATCATTCACACCAATGCATACCACATCATATCACTATTTTTTATCGGATACTCTTAAATGGATGTGCTTCACCACACGGTAGATAATGGACTCAGAATGAATACAAAAAATGAGCAGCGGAGAGCAGTGAACATTCCACTCACGATATGTTTAAACATCGCCATGACAACTACCATCAGTGGCAAGGGTTCTATCACTTATTTTGTTGGTGAATCATTAGGAACCCGATAAAGCAACCCAGACCACAGATCTACCATCACAGGACCGTAAGGCATTGTAATCCTACCTGCCTACATTTGCCGATTCTCCCAAGGACTCCACCCTACAAAAATGATTTGGAACTCCCTTTTTTGTTGGTGCTGCAGTTCCTGGTGCTGCCAGACCTGCGTTTTGTATAGCAAGCCCTTTGGCCCTTTGCGGGGTTGTTCAAGTTGTGTGTGGAGATTGGCAAGGCATGCCAGACCGCTGAAGATTTGGTGGTAAGAAGGTTGCATCGCCTGATGGTTTTATTCATCATTCACCAAATTGAGTTCACCTGTCGTCAGTAAACCTTTAGCAATAGTAGTGAATCATTACAGCCAATCATTATAGCCGTCATAGCTGTGGTTCAATGGATGTTAGTTGAACTGCCTATGAAGACTTATTATTTGGACCATCTGAAAAGCCTTGCATCAGTTTCATGTTTTCCCATAATGGTTGGACCAAACGCACCAAACTGGTACTAAAAAACGAAACAGCGGTGAACAGTGAACACCCAGTTATTTGGATGACGTTCCCAATAGATCCCAATAGTAGATCCAGCAAATGGTCGGTAGATTATTTGTTTTGACGAATGCCCAACTTGAAAGAACAATCCTTGTTGAGACATTTGATCGATCTGGGGGAACAGGTTCATTGGCTTGGACACGTGAATCCAGCCAGACTGGTATGCGCATGTATGTGTCATGCCAATTGTGATGAATAGCATTTAATTGCCCTGGTTGTCCTTGGTTATACGCCTGCCTTTCACATGGCTTGCGAATAGTTGTGAACTTGTGAGTCCTGCCAGCTGGGAGGAATCTTTCCAGACTATTCCTGGCTGAAGCTCCAGATAGCGGTCGTTCCATTTGAGGTGCTCCGGAGTAAGTGATTGTGGATGGTTCACTAGGTTCACTGGGGAGTACTGGATTATCCCCTGGATGTTATTGCCATGTTGGAAATGAATGTAGCAAATAGCAGTAGGTGTAGATAGTCCTAAGATAGCACAGTAGTAGATAGATGTAGATAGTTCTTTGGTAGTACATAGTTGATCGACATCCCATTGGCACAACCAGGGTGCCTTGGTGAGCGCTGAATGCTCCCCATGAGAAAGAGTGGAAGTGTGGGATTCTTCCATTGGGTTCCCTTGGCTTTTCCCATAGCGTTTGTAGTGGACTTTACTCGGCGGGGGGACCCTCAAGGCGGGAAAGGTGTGTAACTTAAGATGCAGAAGTTCAGCCACGAATGGAAATACCCTTCAACCATCCCAACTCGGTAATCACCCACTGCCAAGAGAGCCTTCTTGCTGCCCATAGCTAGCTCATATTGGGCAGGCACAGAAGAAATGTAGAAAAGAGCAGAATACCGTACAAGTTCACAAATATCGTCCAGGGAGAGAGTGCATGCTTACAAGAGCAAACAAATCCAGCATTACATCCATGAAAGTGTTTCTCCTTTTTGCGTCTTTTCATACGGTCCTTCAGTTGGTGTAAAGCAGTCATTCGGTCAGAATGGCACACTCCTTCCAAAGGATGTGTCGTTCTCAATTGTAAAGCATAACCGAGAAAAACCTGTGTGGTTTACCCAGCACATCCCCTTTGACCGCCTCCTGAAGAAATTCTGCATGCACAGGTTGATGGAGCAAAATGGGGCGAAGCGTATAACCAGCACTAGTTAAAGGATAACCCGTGAAATACAGGTAAGCCCTATGTTTGTAGTGTTGCGAGGGCAACAACTCCAATGTGAATATATACGACTGGCAGAATTTGATTGCCATCTCAAGGACTCTGACAAGGTCCCAAACTGTTGACGGCAATCCCAAGTCATGATCACTAGAGGAAGCACCACCTTTTTTGGGTGCACCGCACATAGATCCACACAAGTCATTTGATTGGTACCCCACATTTAACTTGCCATTTTTTACAAAATCTTAAAATCAGTTGAAGCAAACCATTCAGATGATCGCAGAGGTGATATTTGCTGGTTTCGCAGCTGGTGGTTGATGCTTCTTAGCAACCAGCAATCATAATCAAGATCAGCAATCCATGTACCAGCCGTTTGCACTGGTTGCGTAGCACATTCAACAAAGAGTTTGTGTTAGGAGAGTGGTTTGGTACAACCTTTGTTTTTCTTGTGCTGCCAGTCAAAAATTACATGGAATTTGAGTAGGACTTGGCCAAGCAATGACAATGAGTGATTGTCAAGCCGCCATTTTCATCATACTTTCTTATCTCCGATGCCTTGTCGGTTGATCAGGTGGTCCCACCGAACATTAAGCCAAGAATACTTTCATGGGTAGATACCGGATACCCAGAAAGGTACATGTTTTGGTAGATAACCATGAGTAAACACCTGTTTCTTTAATCATGTGGGTGGATATCCAGATAGATTGGATAGATGGACGGCCCCAGTTGAAACAGATGTTCATTCAGCCAGCGTTAGTTGGATTTCTCGACCACCATTTGTCGCAAAGGCCCCTGAAATTCCCTACGATTCGTAGTATTGCTATTCAGGTCTTCCAATTTTTCCCGATATCACTATTGGTTTGCTGTTTATTTTCAATTCTAGGCAATCAATACGACATTTGATACAAACCTGTATGCAACCTCACATACATGGCATATGCTTTGCGACTCTTGGCATTTTATGTGCCATACTGGTTGGTGACTGTGAACGTGCTTTGACTTTCCCCAGCATTTGGGATGGTTGACTGAGGAGCATATTGCTTTTGGGGGTTGGGACCTCCAACTATAGCATATGAGTGCATAGCTTATGGTCAAATCATGGTGATCAAAAGGATAGATTGTTTTCTATTTTTCCTGAATCACGCTATACAACTGGTTATTAGATGTTATTAGGTCGCATTAAGTTGACATATAATAAGCTGTGATTCGAATCAGTTCTGGCTGCAAGAACAATCAGTTCTCCCTAGCTGCGTCCCCGCATCTCAGGATGTGATGGGTCGCCCTGTGATGTTGGCTCGTGCCAAGCATTTCGATCCCCAGACCTCGGTGGGGATCAGTGTCGGTGGTGATGGCGAGGGCCATTGGCGAGGGCTATTGGTGAGCCAAATCCAACCAACAAATGAGCCATTGGACAATTTGGATACCATAGGACAAAAAATGTATATATATATATATATGTATTTGTAGCCGATGAGCTGGGCGGTTGAGATGGCTGGGCCACAGTTTCGCCTTCAGCCTAGCTGAACTTTGCAGATGGCGATGGAGAGAGAGATATGTATATGTACATTTATTTCTTTATTGATTGGTTGATTGACATTCATTTTGGAACATATTTATTTTTGTATATGTATGCATGTACTTATATATAGACAATAGTACATTATAGGATCACAATAGGACTACAGGTCACTACTGCCTGGTGGTTTCTAAAATTTCTTAACAGAAGCATGGGATGGAATCCACCCAGAATCATAGGTCATAGCCAATCCCAGCAAACAGGTAGGTTGAGCTTTGCTTTGTAGCGGGGGCTAGTCATTGACTTGCTGTGCCCATAGGCTTGACCCAAAAATGGGTGAACATCCCGACGGCTATACCACGAGGCTGAGCATTCTGCAAGGCGGTACTGTCACGGTGTAGGAACAAGGTGGCAGGTAACACTACATGTGGACCTTGACAAGCATCATGGGAGCACAACTAGTTTTCTGAATCACATTCTTGCCTACACAGTTGAAAAATTTACAGGGGACCCACCAACATTTAATGGAAGTAACAATTGTTTGAAGACCCATTGACACCCATGGGTGAAAAAGATCACGTGCAGATTGTAGCGGTTAGTGGCGCGGGGTTGATCGTTGCAACTCAATTAGTTCATAAGTCGTGCCATTCATTTGCCACAAGGGAACCAGTTGATACTAGTTGTTTAGCTGTTCTATGATCCAGCAGTCGGATTTTGAGGTGGGTACTCACCATTGGCAAGTTGGTTGATCAACCGTCTGACCAAAGTAAAAATTGCTTTGCGATGGCTACACATCTCCCAGCTGTTGCTATTACATCTTGTGGCCTAGCCCTTTCTCCAGCCGGACACGTAGACTAACGGGCTAGCACCTGGGCGCGCTCACCCATGGTCTTCCATGGTCACCCCTTCAGGCAGAGACCTTTCGCTCCTTCTACCGCGGCATGGTGGACAGCATCATCGCATACCTTCTCACGAAGCGACGCGCACGGCTGGATGACACCAACCCGCTGGAACAGTATGTGGCGTGGCGGAGGTGTTAGTCAAGTGTGCTCCGAGGGACTGGTGCCCCCAAGACAGCTACATTAAGTTAGCTTATATATATGACAACTAGGTCACATTTGGCAACTACCAGTGACTGTATAGCATACGTGATACAACTGATAGAACCAGATATGCCATCCTCATCACCATCTCTTAATGACTATCGGGTCATTTTTATGAGCATCATCATGACTATCAGCGTCCTCTTTATTGATACTATTGCGTTCTCAGTGTGATCATCGTCATCTTCGTAATCCTCGTCATAGTTAAGCTATGTTCCTCACTATTCTCCTCCTCATGATTCACCTTATCATGATCATGTACCGTAGCATCATCTGCTCTACTGCGCATGTTTGAGCAGCAGTGGCAAAAAAGGGGTCAAGCCACTTTCTCGGACGGAGCTGCGCTGCAGGTCCTTGTATTGGATGTCCTGGGCGCATCGAGGAAGAACTTCGTTATGACCGCAATCAAAATCATGCTTCAGGAAGCGCCTACGGAAATGGGATGGATTGATTGTGATTGGTTTTTCACCTTCCACTTCAAGCATGTTTCATTGCTTATTAGTGCATATTTTTTTTGAGACACTAAAATGTTTCGTAATTGACCGAACAACAGCAGCCCGCCTGTTTGGGTACCAACCATTGTCCCAAATTTCATCATGTAAACATCCTGTTCGCAGCTGTGAAGAGGTGACAGTAGCAGCCCACAGGAATGATAAAAAGGTGGTCGAGATCATAAAGATAAAGATGATGGTGTCGGAGCCAACGTAATGAAGTTTCATGTCAAGGCCAGCATGGGAGCCAATGTCAATGAACACATCAACAAATGCTAACTATACTTGCATATACTTACCATAGTGCTGGTTCATGACAGAATGAGGCGCTCAACCCCAACTCCAGAGCCCTATCAATGCCCTTGAGGAGGGCACCACCGTGGGCTGTTCAGCTTGTTCACCTCGTTGAACCGCCGTGGGCTACCATGTTGGAGGTACCTGTAACGTCGCAGAAACGACAAAAAATAACGTGCACTTTTTTTTTCAGCTCAAGGATTAGCCACCGGTGCCGTGTCGGCCATCATTTGTTTCCTCAAAATTGGTGAGCTATGGGGAGCTGATTGTTGAAGCTGTGGTCCCAGAACCGTTGAGATGGTCAGATGCCATTTGAAATTGCATGGTTGGACAGCGTCCAGGCTGCTGGGTCTTGGTTGATCACTTTTCCAACTCTTCCAGGTGTGCCGGGGATGTATGATTTACTGTAGTAGATTTCATTTTGGAAGCATCATGAAGTATCGCCAGTAATTACTTCGAATCTCTGCGAATTACGTCAGCATGTAGTGGAACCAAATGATCATGCTGCACCATAATTGCCTACAAGATCACCTTATGATCCTGCCCCATCCTGCGCCAATGCGCTTGCAAATGCGCGCTGGTGCGATAGAGCCACCGTATATCCTCCACTTGCAAATGGTCAAGTTCGATATGTGTGTTGATTCTCAATCAGAAATGCAGGGGATCTTGCAAGGGTATGGTGGGTATGCCCTTTGAGGGCTTGGTGGTTTCCTGCTTGCAAAGGTTGCAAAAAATGTCTCGGGAGAATAAGGGATAAGAGAGATGTAATTGGCTATACTCATGACTCATAATATTTCTTTTCTGTTTCAAAGTTAAATGTAATTGGCTCTTCAAACGTCCTTGGCCGTCATCGTGCGACTGCGAGCTGACGCGGTGAGGAAGCCAACAGCTATTACCCTGATCGCGTCGCACAAATCTTTGTTTTAGGCCTGGAATGGATGGAATGGATGGAATGGACGCAGGATGTCCATGGATGTCCTGAGATGGGTAGATGGCGGGTAGATCGTTAAGGGATCAGTGGTTGCTCCCGCCCAAACCATGGCTGTCAAAGGATGTCCACTGGATGATTATGATTGCACAGCTGACATAGCAATTGGCTGATGACGCTTAAACCATGATTGGTGACTGTTGAAAATGATTGACAATGGATGCAAATGGTTGGTCCTCGTCCTGGAATGGCTGTTTATGTTGCCGACTGTTGGTTGATGGCAACCCCTATCTCATCAGGCCTGACACCTTCCACTCGTCTTTCCACAGGCGTGAACATGGCAGTGCGTAGCTTGTGGTCCATCGTCAGCCCCATGGTTCAGCCACGTACCCGGAAGAAGGTGCGGATGGGGGAGAGCCGCCAAAGGTAATGCAAAGCACAGTTTGATATGAAGAGCATTATGCCAGTTTGTTCTTTCTGGAGTTGGGCATTGATTGCAGACCGGAGATATATACATATTGAGATATAGATAGGTTTCATACAGTATGTACATTAGAATCATTAGCATGGTTATTATTGACTATGAAGACTCTTCATTTGCGTGTTGATGTCATTTGACCTACCAAGTATGGTTGGGAATGATTCATGTACCCTTTCGAGCAGGAAAGAAGCTGCCAGGAGCGGTGCGACCATGCGGAAGCTTGATCAAACATTGAAATTCAACCATCTTGTAATAGATTTTTACTTGATCAAATGTCGATCACTCAACGTGGAGGTGCTCATTCAAGGCGATCGCGGATTATATAACGTCATGCTAACATGTGTTCATAACAATGCAACCTCTTAGTATGTGTTCTACATATTATTCAATTATATAACCTCAAATGGGATACTAGAGATTTTAGGATGCCCTGCATGACTTGGCCATTTGTAGGTCAGAAATGCATGTTGAACTAGATGACTGATTCCTCAGCTCCTTTAAGCCGCCAGGAAAGTTGTAAAATTCTTAGCTGTTTTCCATTCCTAAATGACGGCTCCAAGGCTCTTGGGGCTTGAATGTACTTGATGAGATTAGACATGAGCCATCTTTCGAGCTACCTTGGTTAATCTGTAAAACGCCGATTACTGGCTAGGTGATGGATGGCGGTGGTGAATGAATGCTTAGTTTACACTTGCAGTGGTATCGATGTTTCCTGGATAGTGACAAATGTGGAATTCTTAACGGTCAGCTTTTGAATGTGAGATGAAGTAGTGAAGCGCCAACATCTGGAGGTAAACCCCATTCTTCCCGACGAATTTATTGGGGATGTTGTGGCCTGGTTGATTCTTCGGGGTTGCGCCATCCGCAATGAGTCATGGCCACTATCATGCAGACAATGTCAAAACCCACCTGTTGGTCGCAAATGGATGGGATGTACAATTGAGATCCGAGATAGAATGAGTGGCGGTTGGTTCTACCAGCAGAACAAGTCCGCAGGACATTGTAATCTGTAGGCCTATGGGATGCAATTATCAGACGCCGTGGAGCAGAAACGAAGCCAGCAACCCTGGTAGCTTTTCTGATTCAATGCCTATCCTAGGTATTTGCCCCAATCATTACCGCATTCAACAATTCTCATGTATTGCGTCCCTATTGTTGACAGTGTTAATTGACGGTTGGTTTGTTGTGTTGAACATTTTTACTTTTCACCAGTATGAAAAAACAATTGATTAATTTACTTTTATTTTCATAGGGGTTGAAACCACCAACCAGATGTTGGTTTTCAACAAGATAACATAAAAGCCATTAGCCACCACAAACTACCATTAAGCAGCTCTCACCATTGTCCACCATGTTTTGATCAGCCATTGACCATCATAAATCCCGGCTGCACTGTGCAGACCCAGCTCATCATTGCCGACGAGGTACCAGCGGCCGGATTTGGGAGTTTGGGAGAGCATTTGGCAATGCCAGTGGCCATATAATGACATAAGATGACATATGGTGACGTATGTTGACCTGCTTCATAATAGTTGGGATATTCATTCGAGGTATCTCAAGCATGTGGGCGTTACAATCCCACGATGTGCTAGTTTTTGTTTGCTGCATTTCTATGCCGCTTTGCTCAAGTTCATGTCACTGCGTGCACTGCTCAATCATTGTCCATTTGATTTGCCTATTGTTGCGCGCAGTGTTGTTACTGCCCTCATGACCTTGCTTGAGCTCTTTTGTTTGGAGGCTCGGAATGATCAATTATACCTCATAGCGTTTGAACACAATTGATTAGAGGGTTTGTCGAACGTTGATGAAATCGCATTGTGACCAAAAACTAATCATAGGGTCCAAGAAGGCTGCATTGTGACAAAGGCTTTACCAGAGAGATACACTCCGGGCATTGAACCTGGGCTGGATGTGTGATTTCCAACTGATTTTACATGAATTTGCTCTATGCTTCAGCCAATCGCAATTGAAATTGTGGTACTTGAGTCCGATTGAACCATCTTCTTGGCAGTGCGATTCACACGCATTAAACCATTGTTCATAAGCATGCTCAGCTTACCAGCTCTCATGAACCAACGCGAATCAGCCTTTTCAAACGTGTAGCCAAATTGAATCCGCCGAGGAGACCATCAAAAAATGCATCACCCAGCAGTCCGTGAATGATTGTTAGCCACCGAACAACCAAGTTACACCTTTACAATATTATTTGCTGATAGAATCCCTCAAATGCTAATATTTCAAATCATCTTAAATCCTTATTTGAAACTCATCTTTAAGGTTCATCTATCCCTTAAATGCTATCATTTTGGAGCTATCCATTTGGGCTCCCTCCAGGTCCCAGCTCTCATGCTGCGTTTGGTGGGCGAGAACTTGCCTGCAGATTACGGTGGCCCTGCTCCCAGCCTGCCGGGCCCGGCGGAAGCCCAGACCGCCGCCGAGATGGCAGGCGCGGAGACCTGGTGAAGGCTGCGGTGAATGAACGGTGGTTAATGATGGCTAATGAAAGGTTAGTGCGATCACCATAATGGTGAAATGAATGGTGGTTAATGAATGGTTAACAAACCATTCATGAAGATGGCGGTCGCACTAATGAATGGCTTTGATTATGGTTAATGAATGCTTTGCGTTTGCTGTTCAACAAATAATGTGAATGGATGTTAATATAGCTATGGCTATGGATAATGAATGTAAATGATTGCCATGATCATTGCTAAGATGTGTATAGATTTGTGAAGTATAATGCCACCAACCAGTATTCCATTATCAAATTCAATGAACGTTAATCACGATGATCTATAATATTGTTAGTGATCTAGTATTGCTGTTAATGTTGATGTTGGCTAATGATGGCGGTAATCATTGTGAAACAAGTATACTTATTACTCATTCATTTTTTTTGAAGGGATCTATCGCTGCTAATGAAAGAAATCCCTGACCAGTGGTGGCTTGCACCAACGCAAGAACTCATTTGCCCACACGTGTCTCACAAACAACTTGCTGACTGTGCACAGGTTGTTGTTGCAGCTTGCTCCAGTCAAGCGGGTGATAAAAAGAAGGACGAGGAGGAAAAGAAGAAGAAGAATAAGAAGAAGAAGAAGAAGAAGCGAGCAGTTACGGACTACCATCGAAGGTTGACAATTGATGTTCCAAGTCATCCTTCTTGGGCTTTAGAGAATGGCTTTGGTATATATGTTGTTTGGGGTCTGTTGGTTCTGGATGGCAAGTTACATGCAACCCGTAATTGCTGAACTGTTCGGCTCGGAGGGGATTACAATTACGTAGTAATGGATAACTAATAATTCCAGCGATGAAAGGGTTGCGAGTATTATGCTTTGTCGACGTTTTTCCAGCGGTAGGACTGCTCGCAACCGTTGAATGTAGCCATGGTCGACCATTTGATCATGGAATTTCTGCATGAATATCAATTCTAGCCACATCGCTCAAATGACTACTTCCTTGAAATGACCAACTGTGATCACTACAATGTCTCACGAACCAACACCTTGCCCTTTGTACCGTAGTTTGTCATGAGATTATTTTTGGGATTACAGTAGATACTGACTTCCTTTATTGATGAGGATGTCCCATGAACGCGAGAGTTATGACTCTGACTGTTCTTCATTTCTATAACCCTTCCTGACCATGTTTGGCCACGACTTTAAATGATAGTTGACCCCGCTATTAACCATGCACCAACCATCATTTTGCATCAGCGACTATTAAACATGGTTGTCGACCATTCATTCACTCAATACTAAACAGAGCCATTTTCACGCAATGTTATGTTTTATTCAAAATTCAGATATATCAACTCAATACTCTAAAAGTTTACTTATTCATTTGAATTTAAAACTAATTTATATATCTTTTATGACTGATTTCTCAAATGTTCTTGTTGACTCAATTACTTGCAAGGGGTTATTTGTTGACTTTCTAAATGAGCTTCTATGTTCATCTATTTTCACCTATTTTCATCCATTTTAACTTCTTACTTCAGGGTGTCTCCCAGGTCGCTTAGCCGCCAGGTCGCTTAGCCGCCAGTACCTGGGAGTCACTGGGCGCACTTCGGGTGCTCGAAGAGAAGAAGGTGCGCCAGCTCCCAGGTCTCAGGTTCTCCAGAGAAAAGCAACTCAGGTACGATCCTTATGGAGGCTGAGGATGCTTACTAAGGATGCTTACTAAGGATGCTTACTAAGGATCCTTACTGATGCTTATTCAGGTCTTTCAGCTCATCGTTTTAGGAACTTCGTAAGAAACTCATGATACAATGTGTTGATGAACTATGCCCCCAGTGTTCTCTGAAAGCAATTAAAGGAATCATTTGGATCATTAGGCTTAGGTTTGTATTTGATTCTTCCTGATTCTTCATTGTTGCAAATGACCGATTTGAACTGCTGAAGCCACAAGACACAGTTTTTGAGTGGCTTGGAAGTTACGCATCCCCGCATTCTTGGTGAATGTGCCCATGACCAAACTGTTGAGCTTTGGCAAGAATTTGCCAAGCATCATTGAACGGTTATCATTTATCATCAGTTGTTCGAGCAGTTTGCAGTAACTGCTATTCACTACCGGTAAATCCAGATTGGTAGTGAATACTGTAATGGGAAGTACTGGTAATTCATTCAATTCACTTCTCACCAATGTCAATTGATCATTGATCAGCGAGCTCACCAACGCAAGCATATCCATGGGGTCCATTGAGTATTCCGTTTGGATATCCGTCACCATGGGGATGGCAACCATTGGTATCTAATGGTTTGACTTTTCGCCAGGCCTTAGCTTCCCGCATCTGCGTGGCTTGGCACATGCCGCCCTTCGGCTTCCGCGAGAGGCGCGCCACGGACACGCGGCACGGGTTGTACCCTCCGCATGGCGACACCGGGCGAAGTCACCGGTGGTGATGAGATAAATGACACGGTGATGATGGTGAATGGATGTGAATGGTCCCAGTTGTAGTGATCAACAGTGATGATATGTGTTTCAGGAAATTTGGTTGATAAATTCACCTCGTACTTTTCTGTGCTTTTCTGCTTTGCAAGTGTGATACTCCTAGCATGGCCTGCTTGGTGTAGGCTGGGGTAGGGTGATGTCACGGTTCAGATTAACTGGTGGGTCACGGTGGCCATTGCTTTGTGGTGTGCATTACCTTGCTTGAGGTTAGTTAATGACCCCCGAGGATATTGCATCCTTGAAATCATAAGTTTGCCAACAGTTGTCGACAAGTGTTGGCAAAGGTTGGCTCGCTACATTCGTGGCATCGTGAACAACAAAGTCTGGAATAATGGTGGCTTGAATCATCGGTGGATTCTGATGCATGCTTTTGTATGGCGTTGCCACCTGCCGGTCGACCAAGACTTGAAAGCTGCCCTGGACAAGTTGAAGTCAACTAAAACAGAACATAACAAAACAGTACAAAACATGACATGCTGGTAGCAATTGAGTCAATCACCGAAAGTGTTGCACCGCGTAGTGGAAGGCACGTTAGGGGCAGAATGACACCAGATTCAAATTCAACACGGGACCTTGTTCGAACCTTCAAACTATTGATGGTGAATAACTCCTTCAAACAGTATCCATGTCGTATTCTAAAAAACATGCATGTACTGGCGATTAAAAACTATAGTATTATAGTAATGTGTTTTTTTTTTCCATGTAGTGATGTTGGGTACAAATGAGATCGTCAAAGAGATGATAGTGAGATATGTGGACAGCTGCTAGCGATGAGAGTTGACAATTGTCGATAATTATATAATGGTCAATGATCATGACTGGTGCAGGTCAATACTGGTTCGGAATGGTGATCAAACTGTTGAACACCACTTCAGTCAAAACGTTGGAACGTTGATTGGTTGATAGCTGGTGAATTGAACATGTGCGAAACACAGGAATTGACGTGGGGATAACAAATCATTCTCCCATCTTCGCGAGCACCGGCAATGATAGGCAAAACCAAGTGTATAACATGGTTTGATTCATGCCAAGCCGGATTACCCTCCCTTGAAAGTTTTTTTTGTTTTGTTTTTTTTTTTTTTTTTTGTGTGTGTGTGTGTTTTCCTTTAAAAAGGCTAGACATTCTCCGGGATTCCCAGTGAGATGAGAGTATTGGAGAGCATTCAAAAGTAATAGGGGGCGTCTTCAAAACTGAAAGGCCAAAAAATAATGTTGTCAAATCTGGAAAAATTGAAGAGAAGGTTATCTGCTTGGGGGGATATCTTGGAATTGACATCATCCAGGGAGGACATGAGGGCCTAGCATGTGGGTTAGTTAATTGGCGGGGCGCGGTGATCATTCCTGGATCTTCCTGGTTGTGCTTTTCTTTAGTCCTTAAGCAAGGCTTGCTCCACAAGGCAATTATTTCAGACACAGTCGCTGTATCCAAGAAAAGTCGTTTCATCCAAGATACGCCGTTGCTGTTGCTGGTTTATGTGAGGCAAAGAAAGCCGTTGTGGCAACAACTTTGGGAGTTGCAAAAACATGATGAATCAATACATTGGACAACAACATTCAAGATGAATCAATACATTGGAATCATTACCCAATCCTAGAGATACATTCTACTCTGTGCTCATACGAACTATTTAAGTTTTATAATTACTAACACTGATTCATGTGATGTTGATACTGCGTAGTTCATGGTCCAACTACGGTTCGCAGGAGTTCCTTCAAACTCTGGTTGCAAAGCCGTGGAGAGAGCACCGCCATTACACGTGACACAGCAGAGTGTGCGGAGTTTTTGAAGCTCGGTGACTCCTTGTCAGGGCTGATGGGTGGGATGATGAACATTCAAGACCTTATTGGATGGATATTTTGTGGGGATACAGAACCTCGCTGGTTAATCCGCGGGAAGTATATGCATTTGTGACCCATGACATGTCAAGGCCAGCTGGAAAATCAGGTTAAGTACTGGAATTTGGGCTATCCCTTAGAAGATACTGGGACTTCTGTCCAGTGCCTGCCGTGCAGGGGTGATGGGACTTTTCCCCGGGTGATGGGACTTAACCGCACCGCTCGTAGTAAAAAAGATCACGAGATAGGCATTCACTATAATCACTATAATGCTACAAGCCCTGGATACTGGGGTTACCCACTCGCAGTGAGCAGATTTTGGCGCAATGTCGGTGCGATGCTGGTAGGAAGCGTAAATTTGTCATTCATAACATTCATAAGTCAAGCATATATCAGCTAGATCCAAATAGGTGTTCACAATAAGAACCTAGTCGACCACCTCTGACATACACATATCATAAAACGTTTTAAGAAACATGGATCAACACATAAACAAGATGGGGTCAGGAATAGTCAAGATGCGTCCAGAACGCATGCAGCGCACATACATGTTTTCTAAAGGGTTTATGTTTGCGTTATGTTTCAAGTATTTCAGCAAACAATACCGTCTCATTTTTTGGCACTCACACACCAAGATCTTATATGATGTCATAAGATCGCTTTGCCTGACAGACGTTTGACTGAAAGGTCTCACACATTTGTTTATGTGTGCCTTAATGTGTCCTTCATGGTCCCTTTTAGGTTTCACATTTGTTTCATATTCGTTTCACGTATGTTTCAGATATGTATTTGATTGTATATGTGTAAACATGTACATTGTATTTTATGTTTTCCTTGACGTCACGGTTGCCTTTATGTTTGCGCGTGCCCTCCTGTTAGGTTCCTATAGAAAGGGCCCCTGAAACCTTTTCGGGCTTAGCCAGGTTTTCAGCAATGAACAGCCATCACTGGAAAGATGTTGGAAAACTGTTGGAGAAATGATAGATTTACAGTGGAAAACTGATGGATTCGTAGTGGAGTTATAGTGGAGTAATTGTGGTAAAAAAGTACCCTGTCCACAAAAGTACAGTAAATGGATTTAAGATCAATGATCAAGTGATGAATCAACTGCATGGCACACAGCTCATGCTTTTTGATGAAGGTTCACTGGGTTCACTGGGTTGCCTTCAGTCGCTTGTGAGAACGCGAAGGCATGAACTGGCCACAGCCGGCGTTCTGAGTCCCCCCTTTCTGAGTTGATCCAGCGTGCGCTTGCCAGCTGCTGGCTTGCCGCTGGCTACCCACGAGCATCAACTGGCAATAGCTATTGGCCAACAGATTGTGATCACTGGATCATAATCTTGATAGTGTTCCGCACTGTTCTGCATTCAATGGCCAAGGTTTCTGTTATTGGGCTGCCCACCTGGACTTGAAAATGATTGGCCTTTTTAATTAGGGCCTGTGGATCCGATAGCGATGGAGAGAGAGAGAGAGAGAGAGAGTGGGGTTCAACGACTCACACAATTCGGATTAACACAAGGGGCCTACTAGTTGATGCTAGTTGGTCGTTGTAGGTGATGTGTTTTTTCATTTTTTCCTCGTTCGTAACTGGGGGATGGTCACAGAATGACCTACACCTCCACTCTTTTGAGTGGCTGGCCTTCGTAGCAACGAGGAGCAGCTGGAGTTGGTCGCTTGTGGTATCGTGTCTCATGTCTTCCTAAAGCCTTCCCTATCCTCCCCTCTTGATATGTCCGGCCGCCCACTCAGTTCAGTGGGGAATCTACGTTCTTTGTGGTTTGAAGGGGCATGAAGGGATTCTTGCGAGTTTTTTGCCTGGATTTCTGACAGAATAGATCCGTAGCAGTGCACCCTGACCGTTGATATGCCGCTTGGTTGCAATGATCAGCTGGCTCAGGACGTTAAAACTCACTTCTTTTGCGCCCGTGGCCACAACAAACTATCGAACCCACCAACAAACCAAGCGACTAGTGATAGCAGCTGCATCCTTATTCTTCCTTGTTGGTGTTGGACGTAGCCAGTTCTTGTCGTTTATGATCAATGGCTTTGGAACCAACCATAAGCAATAATAAACAGTTCTTTTGGAAGAATTTTGAACCCACTGGAAACTTTACCAGCCAACCAAAACTCACCCAATCGGGCCTGTCAGTCATCGCCCCAATCCCTCTTCCACAGCCAAGGACGGACCTACAACACAGCAGTGATCTGAATGAAGCGGATCTGGACCTAGCCATACCCAGCTGGAATGAAGGCCTGCTGGGAAGGAGTTCGGCCTACACTGACAATTCACTGCTAAGGATACCAAGGAGTCAATGATGGTTGGCACTGCACTTGAGGGTTGACAGTACTAGTTGGTAAAAACTATCATTCCTGC
>VSDK01027261.1:164718-221441 GCA_009767595.1 Symbiodinium kawagutii | reverse complement strand
ATTTCTTTGGAAGGCCGAACGGGCCCAGGAGATCCCGCTCATTCCGGGCCGCTTTATTGAGAAAAGTCGGCCGGTAAAGCGGCGGGCGTAGATATGTTTACAGACAGATTGATTACTGTAATAGACAGATTTTGTTTAGATAGCGAGGTCGAAAGACAAATTGATAAATCGATAAATAGCTACAGAAATGGTAAAGAGATAGAATGAGATAAAAGAGATAGAAAGAGATAGATACTGTAGATCGACAGCTTGTTAGATTGGCATGGAAAGACAGTTGGATAGTTAGACACTTCAATGATTCTTGTGGTGCAGATGGCCAGCTGACTGCATAGATAGATGGATAGGTACATAGATAGCTGCTTTGCTCGATAGAGTGATAGATAGATAGGTAGACAGATACTTGCAGCGAACTAACTAGTTGGTTTCATACATACATAGGCAAATAGCTACCTGGCTGGCTAGATTGAATCCATGGGCGGTTCAACAGATAGTTCAGTAGATTTGTCCAGAGGTGGGCAGACAGACAGACAGACAGACAGACAGACAGACAGACAGACAGACAGACAGACAGATAGATAGATAGATACTGCAGATAGATACTGTAGATAGATAGATCGATAGGTAGATTGGAAAGATTGAAAATATTAGATAGATCAAATTGATAGATGGATATATGGATAGATAAGATAGAAGGCAACAGAGAGACATTTAAAGATAAGATATGGCTGAAAACAGTCCCCGGCTGATATCAAAACCGCATGCAATCCATGAGTTGCTGGTCAGCGCGATGTTTTATTCAACTAAAATGATGGCGTTGCACGTGATGAAACTTTTCCCCGGTGTTGGTATTATGCCTGATTTTGATTTACATTGTTCGAAGAATGAGTGATGTTTTTCATTTGAATGTTAAGCATGATTTGCGACATGTTCCTTTCCTAGACGCGCGCTATATAGTAATCAGTGCATCAGTATATAAGCATCATTGAAACATGATGATCTATCAAGTACTGAAAGCATTATCCAACGATCAGAACCAGCATTTTTGGAATCGTTGTCAAGATACAACCGTTGTGAAGTGTCCACAACGAACATTGCAGAACTGTCCAGACAAACTGCGCACCAGGGTGCTGGAGTAGCTGGCTCTCTTGCAACGGGAGGCGGCATGATGCGGCATGATGCGGCATGATGCGGTATGGGTTGCTGCAAGGTTTGCCCAGACTTCCATCGCGCAGCTGCTTTCGGATGGAATTTCAGCATGGCCATGCTTCGATACGCTTCAATACTCTTCGAGCCACAGGAAAAACACGTGTTTGTGAGATTACTTGAGCATATTTGTACATATGATGTATGTATGTGTGTTCGATTTTTTTCTGTTCTGTTCTGTTCTGTTCTGTTCTGTTCTTTGTTATGTGGTGTTGTGTTGTGGTATCTTATGTTATGTTAAGTAATGTAGTGTAATATAATGCAATGTATATAATGCAATGTAATGCCATGCAATGTACTGCAATATAATTAATGCAATGCAATGTTTTTAATGTCTGTGCATAATGTAGTGTAATGAAATGCAATGCAATATAACGCACTGAAATGAAATGTGATGTAGTTTATTGTAATGTCATGTAATTCAATGTACTGGTAATGTAATGTAGTGTAATGTCATGTAGTGTAGTGTAATGTAAAATAATGTATGTTATATATGTCGCTGGGTAGGTACGTATGTATGGATGAATGTATGTTTGTATTCATTCATTCATTCATTCATTCATTCATTCATTCATTCATTCATTCTTTCATTCTTTCATTCATTCATTCTTTCATTCTTTCATTCATTCATTCTTTCATTCTTTCATTCTTTCATTCTTTCATTCTTTCATTCTTTCATTCATTCATTAATTCATTCATTCTTGCAATCATTATTTCATTCTTTCATTCATTCTTTCATTATTTTGTTCATTCTTTGATTTTTTTTTCATTAATTCATTCATTCATTCGTTCACTCATTCATTCATGTAAGTATTTCTCTGGGACAATTGGGGGCTACCTATGGGTAGCCACAATAAGTACATATCAATTGTAGTCGATTTGCTCACCCCCATAACATACCAAATCGACAAGTTGAAGGGTTTCTTGCGGGCGGGACCATATACATCTATTAGCCATGGTTCTGGGCGATCCGCTTTCATAGACCAACGGAACAGATGTATTCACTATTCACTCTTCTTATTGGGTACCTATCCTGTCAATCTCCAATATCATACTACTAAATGATGGCCGAGAAACCAAATGACCACTAATCATTGACCACCAATATCAACCATATGCAATTGGAAATCTATAGATCCAGAAACCACAACCAGGTTTAAGTTTAACATGCGCAGGTGTAGCTGTTCATCAGACCTGGAATGAATTATTACTACGGTCACCCCGCGATATTTTGTGCTGAATATCAGAATTGGCAGGAAGTCTAGTACACGTTGCAAATGGACAAGCAAACAAAATTACTTATGTAGCGAACAGTTGGTACAACAGTGTTCTTACACTTATGCTTATGTACTTATGTTCTTATAAATCACCGGTTTGCAGCCATTCAAGAGAACTCTTCTATTAAACTGTGCGTATGGGAGTTTGCGGCCTTCTAATGCATACAGCATTGCACAGTATACAAGGACATAGCGTATACCTGTATGAATCCATGTGAATTTACCTACTGAAATTCATACTTGTGGTCACGTAAAGGATTAAAAAAGCAAGAACATGCATGCAAGCATGCAGCCACATGCACCATCCACTTCTGAAATAATCACTGCAAAATGAGTAACGCTAAAGCATGCCAAGGAAAACATTTTCCAGCGGGGTAGACCATGACATGTGTATACAGCAACAATTTGATGGGACAACCTCTTAATTCACCAGAAGATCCTGTACCTAAATGTCAATGCTGGTATCCTGGGATTTGCTCCCACATATGATTCATCCCTATGGCATGTGCATTTAGATTGTAAATGATGTCCTAAAAATGAATAAATTTACATGTTTACATTTGCATATATATTTTTTTTACAGTACATATTCATTAATATATATTTTTATCTCTATATATATTTTTATATCAGTACAACTGACCTCCGTTGTCACGCCAGGGTTTGGGCATCCGAAGAGGAGTTGCGCTCCTGGCGCGCCACGCGGTGTCCAGAGGCACCTGGCGGCGGCCTTGAAATGGTGAGGAAAGCAAGTAGGAACCATCGCTGTTGAGTCATGATTGATAGTGATGGTTAGTCATCATTGGTAGTGGTTTCTGCTGTTCATTACTATGGTAAGTCGTGATTGATAGTGGATAGCGATGGCCAGTGCTGGCTGATGATGTTTCATTACTGTGGTTAAGGATGGGTTCGCTACTGCGGTTCGTGACGCTTCAGGATGGTATTGGTTACTATGATGGGCAACCTCAGTATTTAAACGTAAAAATGATGATAAACCATCACGGATAATAGTGACAAAGCGCGACTGATAATGCATGCTGATGGCTATTGATTGTGTGTAATGGCGGTCGGTGATGATTAACATTGGATTGAAGATCCATTGTGCCTAATCATGGTTACCGTACATGATCATGTGCAATGATGTTGGATCATGCTTGTGAATTGTGAATGGTGTTGATAATATTGTTTAACAATCCTTATCCTTATTGATGCCTTGTGA
This sequence comes from Symbiodinium kawagutii, assembly GCA_009767595.1. NCBI lineage: Eukaryota > Dinophyceae > Suessiales > Symbiodiniaceae > Symbiodinium > Symbiodinium kawagutii. Next base: position 217,742 of record VSDK01027261.1, on the reverse strand, counting down.
TTATTTGATAAGCGAGGCTGTCCCAGATTAAGTGACAGAATCATTTACCCTGATTTTTTGATGCTTTGTAGTGAGGTAATCTTGGTAAATGTGAGCAGTAGTGGTTTCTGCGAAAGGCTCTTTCTCAAACCAAAGGGCTCAAACAAGATTGCCAGCACATTGATCAGTGAAAAACTATGTTGGGTCAATCCTGACATACGGGTGAGATGGCATTGATGGTCCGATGGTGATAATTGTGATGATGGACATTTCCCTCAAGAAAAAATGCAGAGTTCGACCCTATCTCGCGGCTGCAGGTGGATGTGGGGCGTTGGCGCGGGGAAGGGAGTAGTATCCCCTGTATAGCTTGTTTATTGGGTTGAAAGCATGATTCTTGAAGGTACTCTCTACCAATGGAAAAAAGCCACCCTGGATTGCAGTTTGCCCTGTTGAACCTCATAATCAGCCAGCTGCTGGTGCGGGAAACATTCAAAAAATGGGGCTGCAGCCAGGGGCATTGGCAGGTCTATGGCCAAGTTCTGGGAAAGATTTTGGCAGACAGTGAAGGCACGCTTGGTGTCCAGCAAAGTGCTTGGTCAAATGGCTTGCTGACTGGTTAGTTTGTTTTGGTCTTATTCCCATTGCTTTGTTTGTGGTTCTTTGCTTCGGTCTTCTGATTATGGTCATTATTGTTTCTTGGATGTTGCTGTTGTTGTTGTTGTTGTTGTTGTTGTTGCTGTTGTTGGTGGTGAAGGTTGAGCTGTTGATGTGTACCGGAATCGATTGTTTGGATTGTGGGGCCAAGGCCCATGCTTCAACAACATATATGGGTTGGTTTTCCTCCGTTGCGTTGACTAGCACTGGTGGTTACATGAAAAGCCAAGCGTGAATCATAGGGAGCACCGCCCACCACATAACCAAACTGAGAAACTTCAGACAGCCTCTGCTTTGGCCTCTAGAAAGTGGCTCCTTAGTGATTATTTATAGATGTTAGTAGACCTGGTTCTGGATGGAGAAGTGTAATCAACAAATTTCGATTTCCTCAGTTGGTTTCTCCCATGACTGGCAGCTCTAGCCCGCAGAACCAGTACAAAATTCCATATTTGTTGCACGGATTGAAACAACAGAGGACATGAGTTACATGAACGCCAACTGAAGCACTTCTCAGGCAAAGATACCCGATTTTCCGCCGTTATGTTGGTTGAATTCTGACGGTAGATGTTGAAGACCGCATGCCGTACCTCCTCAAGCCAGTGATCTTAGCACTGCAGTTTGCTCATCTGGGACCAGCCCTCGGGGTGGGCAGACACCACAAGGGCAGAGTGGCATCCACACTTCCGCAAGCTGATACGATACCTTTCGTTGTTTACTTCGGATTATTTGTGACGCAAGTGACTCAAAATTGTGAACCAAATGGATAAGAAAAATAGAACGACCAAATTAGCTGAATGGGAAAACCCTTCTGTGGTAGAGGTAGCAGGTGGAGTTCTCTCCCCAGGATAAGAGTTTGCCAGGCACCAAGCACTAGGCGGTGCCAGTTCTTGATCTACCACAAAAATCATGAAACGGGCCTGCGGGACTCCATAAATCGATATTGACTACTGTAACTGATTACTAAGTTTTGACTCGGTGCTTCACTAAGTTACATAGATGATATTTATGATCACTGTATATATATATATACAATATATTTAAATATCTATATATGTATATATATTTACATATATAGTCATATAGATTCATATAGTGCCTCAGTTACTTCAGTTGTTCTCCATGCGATCGTGCGAAAACACCGGGAACCACAGCATCAGGCGCTGCCGGCCGTGCAGTTCTGGACTTTGTCAGTGGCAGTGGGCCATACGGTGTCAGGCCTTTGCGGTACTGACGTGCCGATGCCGGTGGGGATGGTGAGCCCAGCCAGTCGTATTATGAGCACATCAATGCAGTAGCCATTGCTTAATAAGACTCAGTTGCAAAGTTAAAGATGCAAGTCTGAAGCATGGTCTTCAATTGTGGGTCATTAGTGATTTTTTCCGACCTATGATCGGCCAAATTAGATTCTAATTCGATGGTTTTGGCTCACAAGAAGGCCATTCTATCGATGCCGGAGGCCTCATTGATGAGCCAGGTCGCCGACCCAAAGGGAAGGGCAAAACCCTATACCTCCTTTGTGAATGTCAGACCTGTTAATTTCAAACCCTACAATTTGAAATTGTTGGCACTTACCATTGCCAATTGTTGGCACTTGTTATTGCCAATTGTTGGCACTTGTTATTGCCAATTGTTGGCACTTGTTATTGCCAATTGTTGGCACTTGTTATTGCCAATTGTTGGCACTTGTTATTGCCAATTGTTGGCACTTGTTATTGCCAATTGTTGGCACTTGTTATTGCCAATTGTTGGCACTTGTTATTGCCAATTGTTGGCACTTGTTATTGCCAATTGTTGGCACTTGTTATTGCCAATTGTTGGCACTTGTTATTGCCAATTGTTGGCACTTGTTATTGCCAATTGTTGGCACTTGTTATTGCCAATTGTTGGCACTTGTTATTGCCAATTGTTGGCACTTGTTATTGCCAATTGTTGGCACTTGTTATTGCCAATTGTTGGCACTTGTTATTGCCAATTGTTGGCACTTGTTATTGCCAATTGTTGGCACTTGTTATTGCCAATTGTTGGCACTTGTTATTGCCAATTGTTGGCACTTGTTATTGCCAATTGTTGGCACTTGTTATTGCCAATTGTTGGCACTTGTTATTGCCAATTGTTGGCACTTGTTATTGCCAATTGTTGGCACTTGTTATTGCCAATTGTTGGCACTTGTTATTGCCAATTGTTGGCACTTGTTATTGCCAATTGTTGGCACTTGTTATTGCCAATTGTTGGCACTTGTTATTGCCAATTGTTGGCACTTGTTATTGCCAATTGTTGGCACTTGTTATTGCCAATTGTTGGCACTTGTTATTGCCAATTGTTGGCACTTGTTATTGCCAATTGTTGGCACTTGTTATTGCCAATTGTTGGCACTTGTTATTGCCAATTGTTGGCACTTGTTATTGCCAATTGTTGGCACTTGTTATTGCCAATTGTTGGCACTTGTTATTGCCAATTGTTGGCACTTGTTATTGCCAATTGTTGGCACTTGTTATTGCCAATTGTTGGCACTTGTTATTGCCAATTGTTGGCACTTGTTATTGCCAATTGTTGGCACTTGTTATTGCCAATTGTTGGCACTTGTTATTGCCAATTGTTGGCACTTGTTATTGCCAATTGTTGGCACTTGTTATTGCCAATTGTTGGCACTTGTTATTGCCAATTGTTGGCACTTGTTATTGCCAATTGTTGGCACTTGTTATTGCCAATTGTTGGCACTTGTTATTGCCAATTGTTGGCACTTGTTATTGCCAATTGTTGGCACTTGTTATTGCCAATTGTTGGCACTTGTTATTGCCAATTGTTGGCACTTGTTATTGCCAATTGTTGGCACTTGTTATTGCCAATTGTTGGCACTTGTTATTGCCAATTGTTGGCACTTGTTATTGCCAATTGTTGGCACTTGTTATTGCCAATTGTTGGCACTTGTTATTGCCAATTGTTGGCACTTGTTATTGCCAATTGTTGGCACTTGTTATTGCCAATTGTTGGCACTTGTTATTGCCAATTGTTGGCACTTGTTATTGCCAATTGTTGGCACTTGTTATTGCCAATTGTTGGCACTTGTTATTGCCAATTGTTGGCACTTGTTATTGCCAATTGTTGGCACTTGTTATTGCCAATTGTTGGCACTTGTTATTGCCAATTGTTGGCACTTGTTATTGCCAATTGTTGGCACTTGTTATTGCCAATTGTTGGCACTTGTTATTGCCAATTGTTGGCACTTGTTATTGCCAATTGTTGGCACTTGTTATTGCCAATTGTTGGCACTTGTTATTGCCAATTGTTGGCACTTGTTATTGCCAATTGTTGGCACTTGTTATTGCCAATTGTTGGCACTTGTTATTGCCAATTGTTGGCACTTGTTATTGCCAATTGTTGGCACTTGTTATTGCCAATTGTTGGCACTTGTTATTGCCAATTGTTGGCACTTGTTATTGCCAATTGTTGGCACTTGTTATTGCCAATTGTTGGCACTTGTTATTGCCAATTGTTGGCACTTGTTATTGCCAATTGTTGGCACTTGTTATTGCCAATTGTTGGCACTTGTTATTGCCAATTGTTGGCACTTGTTATTGCCAATTGTTGGCACTTGTTATTGCCAATTGTTGGCACTTGTTATTGCCAATTGTTGGCACTTGTTATTGCCAATTGTTGGCACTTGTTATTGCCAATTGTTGGCACTTGTTATTGCCAATTGTTGGCACTTGTTATTGCCAATTGTTGGCACTTGTTATTGCCAATTGTTGGCACTTGTTATTGCCAATTGTTGGCACTTGTTATTGCCAATTGTTGGCACTTGTTATTGCCAATTGTTGGCACTTGTTATTGCCAATTGTTGGCACTTGTTATTGCCAATTGTTGGCACTTGTTATTGCCAATTGTTGGCACTTGTTATTGCCAATTGTTGGCACTTGTTATTGCCAATTGTTGGCACTTGTTATTGCCAATTGTTGGCACTTGTTATTGCCAATTGTTGGCACTTGTTATTGCCAATTGTTGGCACTTGTTATTGCCAATTGTTGGCACTTGTTATTGCCAATTGTTGGCACTTGTTATTGCCAATTGTTGGCACTTGTTATTGCCAATTGTTGGCACTTGTTATTGCCAATTGTTGGCACTTGTTATTGCCAATTGTTGGCACTTGTTATTGCCAATTGTTGGCACTTGTTATTGCCAATTGTTGGCACTTATTAATGGAATGGTTGGCACTTATTATTGCCAGTTGTTGGCACTGATTATTGCCAATGGTTGGCACTTATTATTGCCAATGGTTGGCACTTATTATTGCCCATGGTTGGCACTTATTATTTCCAATGGTTGGCACTTATTATTGCCAATGGTTGGCACTGATTATTGCCAGTTGTTGGCACTTATTATTGCCAATGGTTTGCACTGATTATTGCCAATGGTTGGCACTGATTATTGCCAATAGTTGGCACTGATTATTGCCAGTTGTTGGCACTTATTATTGCCAATGGTTGGCACTGATTATTGCCAATGGTTGGCACTGATTATTGCCAATGGTTGGCACTTATTATTGCCAATGGTTGGCACTTATTATTGCCAATGGTTGGCACTGATTATTGCCAGTTGTTGGCACTTATTATTGCCAATGGTTGGCACTGATTATTGCCAATGGTTGGCACTTATTATTGCCAGTTGTTGGCACATATTATTGCCAATTGTTGGCACTTATCACTGACAATGGTTGGCACTTATTATTGCCAATTGTTGGCACTTATTATTGCCAATTGTTGGCACTTATTATTGCCAATTGTTGGCACTTATTATTGCCAATTGTTGGCACTTATTATTGCCAATGGTTGGCACTTATTATTTCCAGTTGTTGGCACTTATTATTGCAAGTTGTTGGCACTTATTATTGCCAATTGTTGGCACTTATTATTGCCAATTGTTGGCACTTATTATTGCCAATTGTTGGGTCATCATTGTCCCTTTTGAGTAGACATGATGAATCAAGTATTAGTCCAGGCTGGTTTTAGCCATATTTGATCACCTTTGATTTGCCAATACTTTGGGAACTACTTGTTCATGATATGTCATGGTTTTGTCTTCTATGACGAATATACATTGCAAATATCACTGAATCTTTGCCATTCTAACCAACCAATACCACCACTTTTCTTGTTGGCTTGCGGTAGGTAATTATTAAACATGGCTGTTTGTAGGGTGCTGTTGCTTATTGTTTGCAATTGTCGGCAATTAGTTTCCGCAAGCATCTACAATCATCCTTCGCCCCCGAATGATCCAACACCAGAAAAAACAGAATTAGCTGCATACTGAACTAGCCCTTTTGCTACTACCCCAAGGGTATCGTTCGTGAGGTGTGCCCCTCCTTTCGTGTGCCCCTCCATTCCTTTTAGTAACCAGTACGGTTGGTTCTTGGTAGTATTACATTCACTGGATCTCACTGGTAGTTTGTTTGATCCTTCTATTGCTTGAATATGTGCAAACCATTACGTTGCAATAGATGTTGAACTCATTTAGGCCAAATCATTATTCGTAAACCATTCTTCTTCAATATTGCCGAATCGATAATCGACCAGTGCTTTGGGAAATTGTAGGAACCATTATTGTGATTGTAAATGCCGCTTGTTCAGGGAAAATTCTCATTGTTTGATAGATAACTTGATTATTACTAGCCAATGCGTACTGTTTTTGCAAGGACCTATGCTTGGACATTGTCCCAGGATGATCCCCTGAACTTTTAGATTGTCCTGATTGATGATCCAAGATCGACCATTATTTCTTTCAGAGTCAAAGTTGGTTATTTTTGAGGGGAATCATTTCTGAACCATTATTTTGCGATAAGGGTCAGCCCATAGCGGTTCGCAAAGATACCACCTTTGGTTACAGCGGCTAGCAACAAGTTTCGTTCAGTACTTGGGTCTTAACATCAGCCTATTAGGCTTTGCTACCCTAGAAGTCAAGATTTGAATGCGGGTTTTGCTTATACTTTGATTTGGTGATAGCTAGGGCTCCAAGCTTGAGACAAGGGATCCCGCAAACCGCTGCCGGTGGCTCACCTTGCTCACCCCTTCCTGCGTGAAGCATGCTCAAAGCCATTGTGGTTCACCTGGTCAAAGGGATTGGAAATGGTTGGTTGGTTGCTTGCTTGGTGGGTAGGTTGGTAGGTTGGTACAAGCACTATGGTAGCTGTAGTCATGGTAAACACTGGTCAATGTCCGTTGAAATTATTGCTTATGGTTGGGCACAGGCAAATTCATTATAGATGACATGATTGACAATGACACAGCCGAGGTTAATAAAAGCATATCAAAACCAGAAATTGTAAATCATGGTTTATCCGTCAACGGTCTATGGTGAACACTGGGCAGGAATGGCTTGTAGTAAAGGCCATGTCGTAGTCAATGATGGTGAGTACCACAAAAAAAAGGTTATCAAGCTGGTCAAGCATGGTTGAAAGTATTGGAAATGTCTAACAATCATTGGGGTATACCGGATATACCATGGTATATCACTTCGAAATGATGTCGCTTTTTCTAGGTACAGTGCTGGTCCTCAACGAATATGTGATTTACTGCTGGGTTCACATCCAGATCACTTGCGCAAATCCATAGGGAACCAGTTTGCTTGAACCACTTCATTGTATGTTGCCATCTTGAAAAAGTGAACCAAAGTTTTGACAAGCTCAACTCCCAGAAGCAACATGGAGATGAACGATCGTGAATGAAACAATGGCAAAGTGCTGTGGCTCGTAACCACCCCACCAACTCTTGGTCACAGACTGGGATGCGATGTTGATATCCAAATTGGAGTGATACTTATCACACAAGGACAGGCTAGATTGGGCCGAGAATGTTTGGAAAGTGGCATGCCAGGCCTGAAGCTGCTTGATCATTTCAGAAACTTGCTGTATTGGTGTTAAATGATGAGATAGCGAACTCGTGCTTAAATATGGTGATGTCACCATGTTCGCGCAAGGAGGGAACCTGAGTTTTTTTTCCTAAAGTCCTGCGCATTGACCACTTGCACCTTTTGGGTGGCTTCTCAGAAGCCTGATGTGAATAATCCACTGTCCATGTCAGAAACCCTGGTTGAGTGTAGAGAATCTATACAACAAGGAGTTGCAAGGAGATGGGCGCTGGGAAATGGATTGAACATTCCGTGTTGTATCATATGTGGTTATGATCCTGGCCCCAAACCAAGCAAACATCCAACTCAATGGTCTGTAAATCTCCCATGGTTGCCCATCAAATTCAAGCAGAGGCAGCATGCTTCAGCTACAGTCCATTTTGGGTAGTGCTTGCGCACCTCGCTCCATGCCTGGGGCTCGTCCACTAAGTGCAACTTCAGAGCCGCCATGAGACCGTTAGGTTTGATGAATCAACCGTGTCAAAACACACTTCGGGATATGTGGTGCTTAGATTTACGGTGCCTGGTTTTTGTTGGACATGATCATGACAATGGTTTCTATTCGTTACAGCCGTACATCACATGTCATTACTAATTATACATCTAATGTTGTATTACTGTACTATCTATTGCTTTGATACTGTTTGTCTTGCCTCATTATTTTCGTCTCTGAGCTTAAAGAGCTGCCATTTGTAACGTGGTGGAGTTCCGGGCAAATCTTGGACTTGAACCGCTCGTGTAGAGCTATGTAGCCACAGGTAAACTCACCAAGCCTGTCAAAGTATGAAAGGCAGGTTCATTTTCACTAGACATGAAAAGGTTGATGAACCCCAAAGATGATAAATCCGCTACCCTTACCCTGAACTCCACCCAATTGCATTGGAGAAACATTTGGGGCCCCCGGGGGCTGCATTTCATATTCGAGGGCAGGGATCCTAGCAACATAGAATACGGTTTCTCAAAGAACTGCTAGTGATCTCGGACACAGATCATAAATCACAAGGATCATAAAATGGGCATCCAAAGAAGTTAGGAAGTCAAACGCCTCACAAGCTGCAGCAGGTCCAGAAGAAGAAATTCCAGAGAAGAACGAATGTCGTGAGAGACATGTACCGTTATCGGCTCAAATGTAGGGCAGCCCTTGGGACCCCCCGGCAAAAAAGATATGTTTACATCTAAAGCATTATGTGGCTTCAATGTATGTAGGCCGCCAGATGCTGGTAAACAGGCAGCAAGCTAGACAGATAAGAAGATGAACAGACAGGTAGATAGATGGCCACAATCTACACGCAAAGGTAGGTTACCAATGAAACAAACAGACTGATTCCAGCCTTTTTGTCGCTCTTTCAGTGGATTGCTTTGTCATCCATGCGTGGGAGCCAGCCTGCCTCTCATTTAGATTTCTAATATTGGAAACTTCCGCCACCGCACTTGTCGGGTAGTGTTGGTAGCCCCGACCATGCAACAACGGTGTCTTTTTGCAGAGAGCCACCACTTTGTTTGGGTACGCGATTCATGCATACCCCTGCATTTCCAAACCATCATTGAGGGGGCCCAGCAAGTTATCAATCTCTTTAAAGCCAACTGACCTAACGAGGGCACATCATGGCGTGGTGAACACGGTGGTTGTACATGGTCGGTTTTAGCTTGCCTGAGCATGGACATTCGACCATCATGGTGTTTGAATGCATTGTGTTTTGATGGTTGGGTTGTTGCTCCATTTGATAAGCCCCATGCCCCCTTGAATCAACCAGTACTTGAGCAGACATGGAACCATCATTAATTCCAATCAGCCGTTGTAAACCATCACCCTACACATCCAGAAACTTCATCATTTCACCCGTCATGGTCAGAATCTGGTGCCCATGGCAGCGGAAGCATGGGGAAGCCATGGCAGCACGGTGCTTTCTCCTCGCAGCGGGCCGACCTCAAAAGAGGCTGCCCGTGACCGGTGCAAGGTGATCCCTGAAGTTAGATGGGCGGTGCTTGTCACGTGTGGGCACAAAAAGGTTGATGAAAAACAATGAATGATTAATGCTCAACGATAGGCATCGATAGGTAATAAACATATTGCAGAATCATGGTTTCCCAATGGTTAAGTCATGGGTAAAAACAACGATTGAGCAATTCATATGCATATGAAACAATGGCAGTTCGTAGTGGTTGTTCCGCATCATCATGGGTGAGGGTTGAGGATGTTACCATTTGACAGTTCACCCAAAAAAACTCCGTGCGCAGTCATCACAACTCAGGTTTGTTTGGCTGAAGTTTCATGGTTTGCAATGACAGGCAAATAATTTAGAAAATCATCAATACTGATCTTTTGATGAAGGGTTCGTGGTCGACAGTGCCTGATTGTCAGTTGCATGCGGTTTCTTCTGGTATATGGAGCCCATCTCTTGTTTGCTGCACCAGTCGCGAGTAATGAAGGTCGGGGATGCATACAAATTGCTATTTGCAGGAGTGCGCGTCAGAAAAAGTTCGCAGGATGCCCTGAGGCAATCATGGGGGGTCTCAGTATGGACCAAAGGTGACACTAAGAGATGCATAGCAGACAATGATAAAGCCATACAAAACACCTCAACTGTGACCATTCATAGCTGGTTTCCTAGACATGTGGTGATGATTCTAGATCTCACGGCCAACTCAGGGATGCGAAGGCACCAGCTCGAAGGTCCACCGGTTGCATATCCAATCCAGGAGGGCCTGAAAAACAAAAAACCAGAAAACAGCACAGTTCAGAAGTGAATCCATTTGCTTGCTTGATTTTGTTTGTTGGCAGATGCTTGGGTTAGGTTGGCTCAGTTTGGCGCTGGTTACCTGGTGCTATGTTCAGTCGGTTGGTTGGTTAGCTGCATGATGCTACGTGACGGCTCATCTTTGCGCATGACATGGTCGCCTCCTTCCATGCTGCCATCATTTGTGACGCATACCTCGAATTGGCAGCTGCGGTTGAAATTGCCAACTGCAGTGCATGGGTTTTAGTAGGTGTATCAATGTGTTCAAAGAGTATGGAACTTCTTGCAACATCAACTCTTTGCCAGTAACAATCATAAACCAAAATGGTCGTTGAGTCATTGATCAGTTGCGGCCTCAGCGCGCGGAAGTAGAACAGCTTAGTCAATGGCAGAATCTTGAGCCATTGATTCAACATTGCAAAAGGTAACAATGAATCGTCAATTGACCACTACATACCATGAATGAACTCGAGGCTGGTTCATTATTCCATGATCACTTTTGATCACTCTGACCCATCGTTCATTGACCTTAACTGCAATTTGTTATTATAATAGGCCATCATCAGCCACTGTAAAATTGGAATAGCTTCTGATGGGTATTGTAGTTGCCATTGTATCTAGTGTTTTTTGATTATCATGATGAAGATATATGATAATGATGGCTTATTACAGTAGCCACTGTTGATTGATGGTTATTCGGTCTTCGCGATTGTAACAAAACCGCATTGACCATCATGCTGGTTCACCAGGAGGCCAGTGCCGATTGTCCCAAGATCTCGAAGCTCGCGGTGAAACACGCCGGGGTGTTGTGAAAATGTGTAAGCATGGAAAAAATAATGGCATGAGTTTTGAACACTTATTTGTTAGTCATTTATGTGAAGCAAAGCGTTGTAGATCCAAAAATGGGGCGGTGCTCCCAAACCACCCCCAAACTGTCCAAGTTCAAAGAGAAAAAAGACTTGGTAGGAATGGAAAGATGCTGGAATAAAAGAACAAAATATTTCCAACATATTGTAGTTTGGGCGCGCCTCAGTAGGTCTCAGTCACTTGCCCTAGGGTGGGCATGATGATCCTTCATGAACGTAGACATGTTTGTGCCTTGCAGAAATGAAAACTAATCCGCATGCATCCTGACTTTTATGTTTTCAAATACATGCCATTTTTTGATATCATCATGCACGCACAAGCATTTGCAAAGAGGTATGTTTATGTCTTTAGGTTTCTACCTCTGAAGCTGCATCCTTTCCTGGGGCGATCGCAGCCAAGACTAAACCTCACATGGCAGAGAGCGCTGCCATGGCGGATTGAGCTTTGTCCCTCACCATGGCATGGCCCAGTTGGTGTACCGACCTCAGGGGTGATGAAATGCGCCACAGGAAAGTGGTCAACCAATTCATGCAACAACTAATGAATGGCGATCCTCAGCTCAGCTGAGCTAACCTCCTTGAAAGCAGTGAATGGTAATGGGGGACTAGCCGATGGCAATAGTCGGCCACAGTAATGATATGGATCAACATCTAAAATATGTAAGAATGTCTCATAGTCACCAGCCGACAATTACATGAAAGGAAATGGAGCCAGCCATACAAGCTGGTGCCCCAATTGTTGAAGTGTGTCTTGGTGAACATGAACACAACAAATGGGCAACTGCCGGGGGGTAGATGGAACTAGCTGCCTAGCTAGTTCTACACCATTTGTATTAAGCACCTAAAGTTTAGGCAGCATGATTCTATAGCTGGCCTTAGCCATGGTTCAGTGTGGATCATGAAGGGTCCAACACATTTTTGCGGCGTAGATCTTCAACAACCAATCCAGTGGCTGTTGTGAACGTGAGACTTTAGATGGCATAGCCAAACAAAACCATCATCAAAACATGTCACAGCCAGCGCTATTCATTACATAGTGCTAGTGCTAGTGCTGTTCCGGGCAGCAAAGCATGAAAGTGACATGGCCCTACACCACCTTGGTTTTCCCATAACGGTCGATGCCTGAGTGCCTTAGTGGCTTAGTGAAGAAAAATATATCCAAAGGGTTGAAAGGTCCAGGCTATGGGCTCCAGTGGCCATATGTCTAACATGATGTCTCCACTTACCAAACTGTTGCCAGACAGATTCACGTTGCTTGGGGATCCCGCTCTTACCTAATTCAAGGTGCTGATTTGTGTTGATATCTTGTTTTGTGATTTCGAACTGGTAAATCGGGAATGGTTACAGTAATTACTGTACTGGTAGTATGCAGTAGTTCTGTGACAAAAACATGTCATTTTCTTGCCACATCTTGCCACCATGCTGGTGCTTTGCCTTTCATAGAGCGAATGTTTTGCGTATCAGTATGCTGCTGGCTGCTTGAAATCAGCAGCATATAAACCAACAATAGATATATCGGATATACCATTGGTGTTAATTAGCCAAGATTACTCTAGCAAGGCCAGTCAATTAGCCAATCTCAATATGATCTAGCCTGAGTATTATCATGCTATTTGCCTTCTATCAATTTGCTGCCGGGTGCCGGATGCCAAAGAAGGCGCCAGAAGCATGTGGACCTACCAAGTGCCGTTCAGGAGCGCAGCAGGGTACCGGCGCAAGATGTTGGGTTTGAAATGTGGACATGGTGAATGGCTTAGGTAGATGGATAGGATGGCTGGATACGAAGACTTTTCTATGGTGAGCACATGTACAGTACAGGTTATAGATTGGATGGTGAAGTAGGGTGAGTCTTTCTTGCTTGACGGATCTTCACGATGGGTTTAAGATCAATATGTTTTTAGATAAGTCCATGGTGGATTTAGGATTCATATTGGATAATCCGACGGTGGGTTGAGGATTAATGATTAATGTAGGTTAATTGATCCTGTTTGTCGGGTCATTAATGATGGCGATTCATGGTGTTTGAGGCATGGTCCATGGTTAATACTTGATGGTATTTGCGGTGAGTGATGGTTTGCCTCGGTTAATAGTGGGCTACGACGGGTCATGGTGGTGGAGAGGTATATGCGATGACGCGTATTCATGGACGTTGATGCTAAACGCGAGGTAGCTTTTCCTAAGATTTGACAACGGTGATTAATGGTTGATGACTGCCGACAATGTTTGACAACGTCGAAGTTGAGCTGACTCACAAAAAGTACAGCTAAGAAAGGTCGGATATGCAAGGCAAGCATTTGAAAGTCACAAGAAGTAAGTACAGGCGACTCACAGCAGATCCAGAACAACCAAGAATCAGCGATCCGGATTCAACCATAGCACTCGCTAATTTTGATTTGGTATCAAAAGATGGATGCTTAATCCTATGATATTAGCATGGGTGTCTTCCTTCCTGATAGCCTGGGATGCTTGGGACCGCGTGCATGGACAACAAGCGTGACAAGTTAAAGTTTGCAAATGAGACTGGCTCGAAAAGTGGAGGACCCAACGTAGAAAGCTCGGCGACCATCAAGCGCTTTCACGCGGTTTCTCTCGGGCTTTTTGGCCACCATCCAGCATCAAATTGAGTTGCCAATGAAAGGCGTCTTTATCACTCCATGTGAAAAATCATGACTGCTGTCTTTCTTTGCCACCCAGTCAGCCAGCCAGCTAAGTTAATCAGTTGGTACGAATTGACTTTGTCCAGTATTTTATAGAATTGCCGCGGCCAATTATTAAACGTCCAAACTCATGGCAATCAACTAATGATGAAGCACTGACGGATGCAGGCGTTTTATTTGAGTCTTATTCACATGTGTACACAATGCATGAACTGCTGTGAGCCCCCGCTCCAACCATCCTTTACCAGGGTGACATTGGGGGTTGAAGTTTGAGCGCTTTCAGGACGCGATTCTCGATTGCGATAGCTCCTCGACACGGAATTTCTTCACAATTGGACATGTATCCGTATATTTTTGTATATGTAGATGTTGCGGCAAAGAATATAATATAACACTTGAATTTGAACACACACAAACCCTCTATAAATATCGAGATGCCTCGGCCATAGCAACCGGATGAGGGCTATCAAAGCTCAAGCATCGTGCCCGATGTCCATCACAATGCTTGCATGAAGTGATCCGCCCAAGTCGGGAGTTGACCAATCGACCATAAATCTAGAGAAAGATCTATGCATCAAAGATCATGGTTGTCCTCCTTGTATTGGCAAAGAAGCGCGACGAATGACCGTCACATGTTTGATCAATGAGTAGTTATCGATCAACCATTTCGTTTTCCTTTTTTATCAACAGTTTCAACATTTAGATAACAATTTCCAATCATGTTTGAAATTCAACATTCATCAACCATTTTGAGCAAATTAAGCAACCAGCATTGGAGAGAATGAGGCATGAAGCTTTGTGAACCAAATCTGAGGTGAAACCTTGGTGGCGTTGCTAGAGGAGCACCCCGAATGGCGAAGCACGGAGTTTACCTTCGAGGCGCACTGCACTGAGCACAATGAGTGACAGAAATGCCTTGGACCCGGCTTCGGGCAAACCCTTTTCACGTCCTCGGAAAAATATGGCTAGTTGTGATTGTGGCCCATGGTTTGTAATTGGATAGTATGGCCAGTAATGGCCAGTAGCATGGCTAGTCATGGCTAGTCATGGCTTCTTATTGCTAATGCATGGTATTGAAACCTATTCAGGAATCCCTACCACTGAAACCCATGGTTAAATGGTTAATCACGACCTGCTTATGGTGGCCCCTCATCAATCGTTCCTTGAATTGAGGGCTGTGAGGTTGTGGCCAAGCCATGCCACGCAATCCTGAAGAGCTGCTTGTGTCCAGTCTATTCGTAGCAAAGCTCCTTTTTCGGAGGTCACCCGGGCACCCATGGACGCCCAGCCATGTGTGTAGCAAGGTAGAAGTCAACAACTCACAGATAATCACCCTTTTCCTAGGCCTCGTCCATTTTTCTCCGCTGTCAGACCGTGGTACTTATTTAGTAGAATCGCTGGCCATGCCGTTCCCCTCATGTTGCGCCCTCAAAGTTACTGTATTCTTCTCAAATCCCAGCGTTCATTTTTTGGGGGACATTCGAACGCGCATGGTCATGAACCATCACGTACCCATATTTTTTCATGAACAGCTGTTTTTCGTAGACGGCAAATGACATCTCTATTGTTATCAGCCCCTTTCATGAAAAACACTTCACAGGTTGGTTGTTAACCAGGGTTGCTAGTTGTGTTGCTTGGATCGCACAGGATGCCGATCAGGTGCGAGCGGGTGCAACTGCAGGCTTTGATGGACATGTAGTGCTTCAATGTGCTTCAAGGCTTTGACAATGAAGGGTTAACACATGATAGCATTGCATTGTCAACCATCCAAAGGGCAGAGAGCACGCTGGATACTGGACAAAATGGTTCAAAGTACAGTAGGTCCTACTGTATGATACCAGGCCGATGGCATTTTGCAACTCTCAGAATATTACAGAAGTCCATGCAAGCAACCATAGCTGCCATGGTGATTCAAACTGGATCCTGCTGTACCCTAGGCCCATGGCCGACTTTTGCAGTTTCAAATGGCTTCATGTGGTTTCATGATCTTCCATGTTTTTTCCCAAGTTTACGCTGGGTTTCCCACTTTTTTCTTACTGGTTTCTCATTCTCCAATTTTGTGGTGCCAGTCACGCAACCTTCGGATGTCACCCATCACAATGGGGATGCCTTTATGACCAGGGTTTTTGACAGGGTATGCAACCCCAACCAGTGAGGATGATTCTTCATTGCCCGTTGTATCACTCCCTACTACTGTTTACTTGCTTGCATATTTCTGTCACGAACTTGCATTATACATGTATATATGGGTATGTAGATGATTAGACATTAATTAACATCCGTCATCCATCAGTTTGTCCCTGTGATTATTATTGATGGTGGTTCATGCTAGCCACCATCGGATTTACTTTGATGATTTATTTAAGCAAGTGATTGGCGATGATTGGCGAGCATATAACTACGCCAATACGGTCCTGCTTGGCACTGGCTGAGATGATCAGCGTATTTTTCAGATATGTGATCCCAGGAGGTCCATGAATGGAACCATGGTATCTGTTTTTTTGCCTCAGATGACAGGTATAGCTTGATCCACTAGCAATATTCCAGCCCAATGGATGCCCCAGCAAAAATATTGTACTGTCTATGGTCCGTTGACTTCAGTGAATAGTGGTTTGTGCGTCATTGCTTTCCATTTCAGAATTCCGTGAACAAACAACTATTAGGAAGCCATGTCATGATTTTAGTGATATGTTCCTGCTTTGCTTTTTCGTGTGAACAATTCAGTGAAAAATGGTCCGAACTACCACTCTCAAACATTGCAGGAAGCTTTCAACCTTGTGCTTTGGTTGCTTACCATTGCGCATCAATGATAGCCATGAACGGTGAACGGTTTATGACCATGAAGATCATAGATGATGAATGGCCATGCTACCATTCAATGGTGAACATGAACTGGTTGGTTAAACAAGGAAACAACTTCAAGAAAAATATGGTTAATTGATGTTAATTGTTGGCTACCCATAGTTGAGGAGTAAATCAATCATGGTCAATCATGGTTGGAGAATGGCCGTGTGGAAAAATATTTTGAGCGGGATCAATGAAAGTAGTCACATACTAGAAAAAATATTTTAGTGAACCAGCAAAGAAACATTCATCACAAAGTTATCTAGCTCGAGTATCTATGATAAGCTATAAAGACGCCCATTCAGACACTGTGGAATTGCTTGATGACAGTACTCAACACTTTGAACCAACTGAACTAGCAACCAAGGTGATTGCTGTTTGTGACGATCGCAGTAGTCATGAGACAATAGTTATTACCAATAGTCAATAGTGATGCCATGTGCTCTGAGCAGTAGGACATGCCGACCACGGATGATCATGGTGGGTTGATACCAAAACAACACGGTTAACCAACAGTCAACGAACAATGAACCATGTTGTGTACGTCGCCCATGTCGTTAATCAACTCAATTCATCTCAATTCGACAACGAGGTGTGATCCATCGCCAGCATTCGCCAACTGATCGTTGCGGGTTGATCTTGGGCCTCTCCCCCTGCGCAACCCTTGAGGCCAGCGGCAAGCAGGTCACGGGCGGACTGATGGCGGCGGCGGTGCGGCTGAACCCGCACCACGTGACGGAGTTGCTGGAGGCGGTTGGTGGCGCTGGGGCGGTTGGGTATCAATTAAAGGAGTGAAGGTCCACGTTGACCCAAGACAGTCCAAGCAGCATCAAAATCTGGCAACATCATGCAACATCATCAACATCAATAGGGATTTGAATATTTGGGAATGATTCGGGAATGATGGTTGGTTGCTGTTCTGATGGCTGAGAGCCACGAAGAACCTTGAGCACTTGAAGAGCACAACCAGCAACACTCCAGCAACCAATCATCAACATCATGGGGTTGGGACTTTTATCAGCAATGCAGGAGTGCTAAGATGAAGAATAATAAGGCACAGCAAAAAAATATGATCGAATCAATGGGTGAAGGTGGGCGAATGGTCTATTGGTCGCCTTGTGAACAGGTCACTGAGAGAGGGTCCATGTCAATCCTGGGACTAGAAAAAACACTGGGTGTGCAATCTTTCGGGCGTTTGCTGGATATGGTTTGGTGGTTTGGTTATTTGGTTGTACTACGAAATCGCTGGCACTGTTTCTGTACATATGGCTCCAAGTTACCAAAAGGTCCTGATTCAGTGGGTTTCCCGGTGCAAATGATCATGTTATATGTTTGCAGGGCTGTTTTGCACCATTTGAGGGAAAAGAAACATGTAGAAAGCAGTAAGGTGAGGTAATACATCCCCCCCAAAAATCAAACACAGCCCCTTGATACTGTAACCTTCGAGCGATTGATTCTCGACTAAACCAGAATTCCAAGCAAGAGCTATTGGGAGAAAGGTGGGTGCCAATGTTGCAGATGCTCCGTGAAGACCATGTTACCAATTTAGATCCACAGATCGGAGTGTGTCAAACTCCGTCAAAGTTCACACTGTGCGATAATTGGGAAAACAACAATCGACCAACCAACCAACCAGCCAACAAACAAACAAACAAACACACTGACAAAGGAAGAAGCAGAAAACAAAGAACAAATGCAAACAGCAACAAAGAAACAGACTAAGAGACGACCAACAACAGCAATAACAACATTCATACGGGCCAGGGCATGTTTGTAGCAACTATGTACCTTGAAACTGGTGATATGTTCCTTCTAATTGGTCGCAATTTATGCTGCTGAATACTTACAGTCATGTATACTGCTTTTGCGTCTCTTCGCCTATGTATACTGCTTTTGCGTCTCTTCGCCTACAAATATGTTTTTATTCCAAATTCTTCTAGGTGAATTGAAGATCTTCAGGTACAATACTTGAAATTACAGTATTGTTTTCAAAGCCGGGATTGTAATCCCTGGGAATCCATAAGCACTTAATGACTTGGAAGTGCACATTGCTTGGTGGCCATGAGAGTAAGTGTCTTGCTGTGCTGGATGTTGTCCTATGTTCCTTAAAAATGTAGTGGGCCATAGGGCCATAGGGTGGGGCTGTGTTGTGGGAAAAATATCCAGGTAAAGGCAACATGTGTGGCGTCAGAATGCGTCAAACATCACCATGAACAGGGTTAAACTCCCAGAGTTGCAGGGGCTTCTGACGCCAATGGTTGGTCCCATGGGAAGTGCAACAGGAGGTGCACCGATCCAGGTCCTGGTGGAAGAATGCGGAATTGCTGAAGCCTCAGGGACTGCGGGCCACATGGGGCCACTGGTTGTTTGCGTAGCAACTTGAACGTGTTAACAGCAGCACTAAGCCTACAGCCGATTGATGCATACTATGATTCGTATTGTAAATGGGCCGTGTGTACCTGGTATGGCATTAGAGTTGGTATCGTCCTTGGTGCATTGGTGCACTGTCAAGACTACTTGCGCAACGGTAGGAAAGTGAGGAGTGGTTGAAATTGCAACGGGTCAATTGGTCGCTGATGATCATCGATTTTTGCAGTTGCCTAGCCAATTGCGGACTAGCTATGAGGCTATGAGGTGTTGGTATAGCCATTTGAATGGATCCTTTGGCAAAACACTGACCTCAAGCAGTACATACAGCAAACATGAGTTCCATAAATAAGGTTGCAATGCACCATTGCTGCTGGTGTTTGACGCGATTGTAAAAGGCTGTGGCCTTTTGTTGGATATCATGCCCAACCATCAGTGCATTCGTGTTGTTAGCTATCCATGTGATTTAGTCATGTTTAGTCGGTTATTGTTAGCTATCCAATGTGATCAGCTATCCCCTATGCCGGTTTGTTGGCTATCCCTTATTTATTCTTATTGTTAGCTATCCAATATTCTTATTGTTAGCCTATCCCTTATGCAGGCCCATTGCCTGTTGCTCATCGCTTGTGACTCAGGGCTTGGAAATTCCAACGAGTTTCTACGCTGGAAGCAGCAGTCCCTCGGAAGATTGGGGGACCAACTGGGTGGTTTTGCCGCATCGGAGAACGAGCTCGGAGCGTTTTTGATGTTTGGAAGTTATGATTGGAAGCATTAAAAAAAGGTAATGATTAATGATGAATGAGCCTTCGTGATTGCTGATCATGGATGATGGTTGGTTAAGATTGGTGAAGTTCATACTCATGCTGAATAATGGGTACAAAGCCGGACCAGCAAACATGGTAGGCCAAGAGAGATGCATATGCTGTTGCCAGTTTAGTGTATTGAACGTGGTTGCCCTTGCCCAGTGGTAATGTTTGGCAGCATGTTGTTGCCAATGCAGTGGCAAAACGCCTAGCATACATCATCACTCATCATAATATACGATAACATGTTGCTGCGTAGTTGTTTTTAATCAACAAACACGCTTTACACATTCACACGCATGGTCTTTCACGGTCTGACACAGTACAATTGTATAGATATCGATAGTTATGTGTGTGTGTGAGTGCGAAGATGGTCGTTTATATTCACATTGATTGTGCCCGACGTAAACTCATTGTGAGTCACTGAAGGATGATGGGCGGGCTGGATGTCCAGGAACTAATACTGATGTGATGCGATAGAATCATTATAACAATAA
Source organism: Symbiodinium kawagutii (assembly GCA_009767595.1). Classification (NCBI taxonomy): domain Eukaryota; class Dinophyceae; order Suessiales; family Symbiodiniaceae; genus Symbiodinium; species Symbiodinium kawagutii. Next base: position 197,437 of record VSDK01027261.1, on the reverse strand, counting down.
CAAAAGCAGGAACCCCGCTGTAGTACTGCAGCCTGCTTCAGACAGTCGCAGCACCAAGTCGGACGAAGATTTAAGTATAGGCAAGGGTCTTCAGGATCTAGCCAGCAATTGCTGATGCATATTCCAAGATACCAGTCAGAAACTTAATGCGTTATGAATCATCATTGAGAATGGTTGTTTAACCAATCATCAGCCTGTAGATATAGATTGTTGGCCAATACAAGTTGAACAACTGATGACCGACGGCATTAGTCGTTCCTATCCTCTTGCTGTGAGGGCTGCTTTGGTCGGGTCCTGCTATCCACGATGCAATTTGCAGCGGCAGCTTGGAAGCTGTGAGGCCGGAGAAGGGAGAGTTGGATGGTGGCGACCAGTTGTTCCCATGGTGGTGATGTTGGCATCATCAAATCCTGGCGATGTTCCCATGGTGGATAGCACCATGTTGGTGGTTGGTGCTGGTTTTGTCGGTTCTTGTGAGTTGTTCAATCTATGATGCAGGATTGTACTGCTGATTGTTTATTATCAATTGACCTGTCCGGTCGGATTATCACCGTACATGATCCAATGTTCATGATTCTATGATGTTCGTGGATGGTTGTTTGCTTGGCTGTTCGGGATCAAATCTGTAGCAGCTCCAGGCCACATAGGGTTTGGGTTGTGGTGTGCTGCCCCAGGTTCAAGGGATGATGGTTAGCAACAGTTGATCTGAATTGAAAACGGTTGCAGATGGTGGACAAGAGTTCACGTTGACAGGAGCTACTTCTTGTCAACGTGCCTGGAATAGACAGTTTCCAAGCAGTGACACCTCGTCCAAGAACCCACCTTGCACATGGGCACATAGTCCTTTTTGTACTTTTCAGTTGGCTGATTGTCATATGCAAATGTGGCTGCCAATATGAAAGTGAAAATCATATTCTCAAAAGGATATATGGTGCGTCCATCTCCGATTTTAGGGTGTAGTGGTTCAATCCTCAACCAGCTGCATTTGAAACGTGACACCTGTTTTGGACAGCATAGTCTACTCAAATGCTCACACACCTTTAGAGCCTATTGTATGTGTTCGAACACTGGCAACTTCACGTAATTTCCACCTTTTTGGCTACCCTGTGATACTGTATTTGCACAGTAGCGACCCACCGCAACTAGGAAAGCTAGAGAAATTCTTCCATAGTAATCATTGTAAGAATTGTACATGCCTACGGTGTGCATACATTTCCCAATATTGTGGTGTGGGGTTCTCCTTTCCTCCTTCATCATAATCATCATCATCATCATCATCATCATCATCATCATCATCATCATCATCACCGTTTTGCATAGAAGGTGTGGCACACCTGTGGCGCTGCCGAGCATGTGTTTTGTTCGGCAGGTGTGGGTTTTCGACCATAGTCTATAGCACTTGCATTCCGCAAAGCAAGGGCCGCACCTGTTGGAAGCTTCTACACATCGTGTGGCAAACATGGCTCGGTGAAGAATTGGGTGGTGTTATAGTGGTGTGGTGATCGTTGTGGTGATCCAGCAGTGGTGGACGGTGTTTTGGTAATTGTGTAGCGGTGGTGTTCTGGTATATTTGATGGTAATTGAAGTTTTCTGGTGGCGGTGCTTTGCGAAGTGTGCTTGTGTTGTTTGATGAGGTTTTGTGTTGCTGGTCGAGTTGTTCAGATCTTGTTTTGGTGGTGGCAGTAGTGTTTTAATGGTGTTCTGACCTGGTGTGTCATCCTGCTCTCGCGGTGTTGTGCCGGTGTTTTCTTGCGCTGGTATTTTGCTTGTGGTGGTGATGGTGGTATTGTCATGATGTTCTGGCAGTGGCGCCATATTTCTGGGCTTTGTTTTGGTGTTTTTCTGGCGGTGGTGTTTTGATGCTGTTCTGGCAGTAGTGTTTTGATGCTGTTCCGGCGGCGGTGTTTTGGTGCTGTGTTGGCACCTGTGCTTTTTGGTGCGGTGGTGGCGGTACGATGGTGGCACAGGTGTTTTTATTGTTTGCCCCATGGCACGGCGCAGTGTCCATGCTGCATTGTTAGCCAGCAAATGCATATCATTCAGTGTATCCGCCCGGTTTGTACCTTGCTGTATTTTTCCACGTCAAGGAGCCCCTGCCTCTTTATCTCCCTTGGATACTGCTGGAAGATTGACATTTGGGATTGCCCAATTCGTTTGAATTAGCTGCTCCTCATAGACATACATAGATTTGTTTAGCTTGCTGAAATTTAGAATTGACGCTAAATAGATCAATTAGTTGTTCAGCAGCTTGTAAACCAACCGGTCTCATTGAAGTTTGTCGCCAAGCAACTCAACAATGGCAACCATCCTGGAGGTTCAGATTTCAGATGGGCGGCCTCTCTGTTCACAGAGGTACGTTCTACTAAGCCCCAAAATATGGTCATCCTTCGAGAAAAAGCTCCAACTATTACCCCACATGTTGATGTTTGATGGCGGGCATTGAGCCAGCAACAAGTAATTATATAAGCAGTGCTAATTGCAAATGATTAGCATTTTGTTAGCCACGGCCGCGCACCATCGTCAATCATTTTCAGAAGTTTTCAACCCTGGTTTCAACTCATGAGCGAATCCTTTCACCGGTATGACGCAACCCCCCTCCGCCACATAATTAGCATTTTGTTGGGTGGGCCTTGGGGGGGCCAAAATGATCAACCAAAAACCCTTAAGAAAAGTATGCTTGAAAATCAAGATCCATATTATCCTTTTATGAATCCTTTGCAACCATCAAAGAACCAGTATTTTGTGGATCAAGGATTCCGCCAAGAGTAGGCAAAATCCGTATTCAGCAAATAAGTCTACCTCAGGGAGCCTAATAATCAAATCGCCCAAGCTGATATTTTTTGTAGATAAGTTTGGCGCATTGTATTCATTTGTATTTGCGATTGCCACAGCTAACACGTGCAATAAAAAACGGCAAGCATGCACCTGGATCCTAAACCTTTTCTTGATGAGGTTTCATTGTTGGGCAACAATTTTTTACCGACCTTGTTTGCCAACCATTTTTGAACCAAATAGTTGCTAAGTACTAACATCAGCTTGGCTTTCACTGGTTCCTGGTTTCATTCTTGAAGTCGTAGAAGCCATGTACGAAGCTTTATTTTTCAGCTATTTCGACCGCGACCTTCTCCGGGCCACAGAATTTCTAAGTTTTTCCTGAGTATGAAGAAAGTTTGAGTGTGAGCTAGACGGGGGAACGCCAAAACCACATCATCAAAAAGAATTGGGCAGAGTTCTGTTTCAGTAGGCCTTTTATGTATCTGAAAAAGTGCCAGAAGGCAGACACCATTCTTGGTTGTCTTAATTAACCCCGGGGTTAACCCAGGATTAATGCGAACCCTGGATTAATAACCCCTGGTTGATTAACAGGGGGTATCCCCCAAAAGCCTTGGTTTCCTTTTAAAATGGTGACCCCCTAATTAATCAACCAGGGGTTTATTGATCCTGGGTTACCATAAAAGAGTTTTCAGGAATTTCAATACAATTCAGTATACTTCGGGGAAATGAGTTTGGGATCAACACATTTTGTGCCACCACAAAAAGCTAGGGCATAGCAAATGTGGCCAAGGTAAATGTTGAGGAGTAATTTGGCGAATGCCACAAGATAGCCAGGTTGTTGGGTTGTTGGGTTGTGGGGTATGGGGTCATGGGGTTGTGGGGTTGTGGGGTTGTGTGGGGTTGTGAGGGGTTTTGTGGGGTTGTGGGGGGTTGTGGGGGGTTGTGGCGGGCTGTGGGCCATGGCTGCAAAATGCACACATGCACAGTAGGACATCATGCCATGAATGCACAAGTTGGTGTTACAGTGGTAGTTCGAACACATCAGAACATGATCAGAAGATCTTAGATTTTCTTAGGTTGTTTGGGTGATTTTAGTTTATCTGTGTTTATCTCAGATTTCTTTGTTTTTCTTTAGTCCGTTTCAGCTGGCTGCCAAGATCAGAATTCAGTGAAGAATACCCTCGAAGATAAAGCTTTGTGAATGGTTCCTATGATAAATTGTCCATTAAAATGAATTAAAATCATTATCAATCTTTGTCATTGCCTGTTATTGCTGGGGGGGCATCTGGGTGACATTGCCTTGCTAGGTACTTGCTGGACCATGATGCCGACCCGCGCTCCGGAAGCACCTTCGGTGATGCGCAAGGAGCTACGGCCCTGTGGCAGGCACCAGCGGTGCCACTAGCGGGCCGCAACGCTAGGGCAAAACAAAAAAGAATGCCCTTTTGGATATGGTGGTTTCTCCAAATCGGGGACCCTTCAACTCATCCAATATAAACCATGTATAACAATGAAGAAGCCATTTTGGAGGTCCCCTATTTTCAGAGACATCCATATACTGAACAGACAAAACCCGAAAATGAGCTCATCAAATGTTGTGCGGAGCAAGCATCAATCAATTGTCCTCTCAGAGAGTTACCTTCGGGCGCCGGGAAGACGCAAAAACTTTGCCCAAACGGAATTCATCAGGTCCAAAAGTGTGTTTTTGGCTTGAGTCCAGGTTTGCCCAGCCTGGCGACGGTGGGAACACAAAAAAGGCCATCTCAGCATTTTGAGTGCTGTTGCATCCGCAACTTGAAACTGAACACTTGCCAAGCTGTTCCCGATATCCCGATAGACCTGCTGGTTTATTCTTTGCTTCTACCAGCTGGGGTTGGCGGATTGGGAGTCCCTAGCGGGCTGACCCATCCACAAGAGGCAAACTGGAATTGGGAACTGCAAAAATTGAATGCAATCACATGCAATCTCATTTGAAGGCAATGTGGATTTTAGCGCATTTTGGGTCAGAAAATGCATTTTAGCATTTTAGGCGTGTTTTGCACTGGCGTCCCCATGTGGATGATCGTTCATTCTCCGCCAGCGCCAGGCTGCTTTCAATGGTCACAGTAGCATTGCAGCTTGGCAAAAAGGGCAGCAAAAATGGTTGCTCGAGCAACATGGATGGTTGGTGTCTTTGCTATCCGTTTTGAATGGGACTGTTTATCAATGGCGGTGGTTTGCTTGTACCTCCGAAATTGGATCACTTGAACCTCCAAAAGGTGATCACTTGTACCTCCAAAAGTGGAGATTGTTGAACGGATTGTCAGAATCTTACTGGTGCAAACTTGTACATCCAACATGAATGTTCATGGAGGCAGTGCAGGTGACCAAACCACATTGATTCTGAGTACTTCCTGGAATGGTGTGCAACGTTTGTTCCAAGGGGTGTCTCCCCATGTCCCCCCCTTGTTCACGGTGTTCACAGCCTGTTTGTCCCGCCCCCGTCCCCCTAAAAGACCCTAGAGGTAGTTAATTAGAAGTGATCCAGATCGGAGTCGTACCCCCAGGAGCCGCAAGTGATCCCAAGTCACAAGTGATCCAAATCAGGAGTCACAAGCAATTTATACGTTGGGGCAACAAAATTTTCCGAATCCTTTGCGTGACCACCTTGGGCTCTATTGGCTGCTGCCCTTTCATACCCGTTCTATATGGACGGGATGAATCAACACTATGTCCACCTGTTCAAGCAGATAGCTAGAATAGCCACCCTTTCCATGAGTTGATAATTTGTCTTTTGGGCCAGCATGCAGGGTCTTGTGGGAACGGGCGGGTAGTGGGAGCTTGGTAGTGCGATGAACAGCTTCGGTTTGATTGGTACGCCTTTTTTGTTCCATGCATCTGGGTGATGTGGTCATGTCATGGTATATGAACACTGAATGATTATGATGTTCAAACTTGGGTGGAGACAGTCACAAAACTTCAACCAGTGAATGAGAAGGATAATTGGCAGTTCGTTGGTTGATATATTGGTGGGATGCACCGCAGCCCAATATACGATGAACCAACTGACAGTGGCAAACATGTATCTTTAAGGGATTATGCACGGTTCCGATTGTTGGGTGTTGAGTCACCTGCTATTCTGCACTTTTTCATTTTTCCCCATTTGTCAGGTGAGGGTTGTTAGAGTTTAGGAGAGCTTTGGTCCTCCTCCTCGTCCTCCTCACCTCCTCACCTCACCTCACCTCCCCCAACCGCAAGCTCCCGATCGCATTTGGCCCTCCAGGACGATCACAGTGGGTCCTACCGGGCCTCAGAATGCCAGAATATAGATCAAAGACAATGCTCGGCTCCTTGACCCGTCACTTGCAGATAGAATGTCAGAATATATGCTACATAAGGCAGAACGAATGCGATATAGAATGCCAGAAAGAATATCAAAAGATATGTCAGATAGAACGCCGGGAGGTATGCCGGATAAGATGCCAGAAGATATGTCCGATAGAGCGCCAGTATGTGTGCGGGATAGGGTTCCGGAAAGATTGTCACAATATGTCAGAATATATGCCAGACTGGTGTGTGATGGTGGGGATCACCCGAAGTAAAGCATGTTTTAGGTAAGTGGCGACTCTGTTGAATTAACAACTGGCCCTGAGCAGCATTGAATTGCAAAGCAATCGGCGCACGAACGGGACTAACACCAACATTTACCAACCATGAAGCATTGTATATTGTAAGTATGGTGAGTAACGATTTTGGCCATGATTCTGATTCAATTGCACGATTAGCCATTCTTTGAGGATCATCAACAGCATGCACTATTAGGATCATTAACCACTATCGGTAATGAAACCAATCATTTTCCATTGGCAAGGATCCCCACTCTTGAACTTCTCTGCCATATCAAGGATTTTTTGCAATGAATTAGCATTGCCTCAGACTTATTCACATCTATTAACAAACCTTCATCCAACACCAACAAATTACATAAGCATATCAAGCATGGTGACCATGGCGCTTCAATCTCCAGCTTTCCATTCTGTGGCCACGCGAAAGAGGTGTCACTGCTTTTGGATCGCAGTGCTGCCTATGACCTGGAGACAACTTCACCATGGCAGGACTCATGCCCCACAGCAGTTGCTGAGGCACAAAGGGCTTCAAGGCTGGTGGTTCTCCGTAGTGCTTGAAAAGCAAGCACCCCATGTTGATGTGATGATGATAGCGGTGATGATGACGATGATGATGACTATAGACTATGATGGTGATGGAAACGACGCTATCTTCTGATGTCACATGATTTTCAATGATGTTGCCCATAGTGACGGAGTACTGGGGGAGTCGGTCGACCCCTACTTTTTTTGGCGGTTGAACATGTTCACGAAACCCGTTCATCTCTTGGATTCCTCATGGATGGTTCTGAATGGGTGAGTGTGTTATCAGCTATATGTTCATTTTTGACGACTTGGGCTTTTAGAGATTGTTGTAGTTGTATGCAAATTTGTTTACCTCGTAAACTTATTTGTAACATGTATCAATCACGTGATTGTTGTACCAACCAAACGATGCATGATAGTTTATGATGACTATACCTATGCTTTGATGTTCAACTGCAATGTATTGTTACTTATAACGTGTGGTGTTCATTTTTATTAATCAAGATATCATAACTGCTGAGTTTTTGCTGGTTCTTTCCCGTTGAGTCATAGCACATAACAAGTGACAACAATATAGCTGAGTTGTGGCTCGTTACATGCTGGACTAACAATTGTAACCCAAATCCAAATGTAAAACATACAAAATGATAACCCAAAATGCAAATGTATAAGAATAACCTATAGCTATTTCATTTATAAGTACAAGCCAAATGCTGGTAACACGTTTCTGACCCATTGCTATTGTTGCATAGCAGCTGGAGATGGCAGCAACTTGAGGGTCGTGGGGAGCTCCCAGGATCGTCCGGAGCATTTGCTCACCCCGCTGCACGTGGCAGCGCGGATGGGACACGACTCGGTGGTGGAGGCCCGCCCGGATCGACTCGTGAGTTGCCAGAGGCCTTGTAGTTTCACAAAGGAGCTTGGGATATGACAGCACTGCATCCTGAATAACAGTCGCTTATGCAACATATGTATGTTTATTGTCAACGAAGGTTAACCGTCAGCGATGAACACGAACGAAGATCAAGCCCCGACTAATTTTTGCGGTATCTCTCCGTCATGGTTATGTCAAGAAATGTGCGAATGGCGATTCCAAGCCAGTGTGTTGCTTGATCTCTGGCGCCAACAGAAATGCCAGAAACTAGAGGGGTTAGTAGCCGGAGGAGTGGAGGACTATGGACATTTTTAGATTTCAAGCTGTCATTGGGTCCCTGTTCAGTAAGTTCGAACAGCTTGGGGTTATACTTATTTGGTGCCTGTGTTCTTGCTCATTGCAAGGATTTATTTTCCAACATCATTTTTCCGCCCACATGTCTATGTTGTGACAAGCAAGTGTTGTGACAAGCAAGTGTTGTGACAAGCAAGTGCTGACTATGAGTCGAGCACCGCCAGTTCAAACTCTGATATGAGTTACAGTAACGTTGGTCACGTTTGGCGCGTTTGATTCTTCGGAGGATTTGGAATGCCAATCCCTGAGGGACCATCTAGGCTTGTCAACTCACGTGGCAGTTCCAACAGCCAAGGCCGGCCCCGGGGTGCCAACTCCCTGGCTGGACACATAATCGCACATTGTTAGCGAAGCATCCAAAAATATATCAAGCCAAAATTAAGCAGGTATGATAACTTTATTTTTGATATTGCTGATATATTAGCATTAAGCATCCAAAAATATATCAACCATGTATTAAACCTGTATTGCTATTGCTGTCACCGTGCATTTACAGTACGTAAAGCATGCATTCATGAGACATTACGTATTTGTTGCGGAGGCCTGCACTTACCAGAATAAAGCCAATACGGACCATACATTGAACATGTTTTAACAGTACATCAATAGTCCATTAAGCATGCAACAAGTATACGTTGCGCATGCGTTACTGTAAGTTTTAATATGATATTCACCACACATTAGCTATTCATCAAGCATGCATAAAGGATATGTCGCGCCTATGTCAAGCATACATTGACCATATTATGATGAAACATAGCTTAAGAACGGCTGAACGAAAACACTGATAGCTGGGGCGACTGGGTGGATCACCGTGACGATTAGTAGTGCACTGCCAGCTACTGGTTGGTTATGTATGTGATGTTTCCCAAGATGTGGTTTCCCATGGTCAGTAATATATTGGTTATTTAGATTTGAAATGAGAGTTGCATGATTTGAGCGGTTGTGAAATTGGGGTTCGGCAGTAAACATTTGCAGGTTGAGCAAGGTCAACCCCCAAAGAAGAAATCTGAGTGTACAAGTCCAGAAGCGGAGATCCAACAAGGATCCAACAGGAAACGCTCTCCCTGCTTTTGGTGCTGGATCCTCCTTTGTGGTGACTTGTCGGGACTACAACTGGCACCAAGCAATGCCCACTATGAGAAGCGCACCTTATGTCTGTTGAAGTTTGACCTTTTGCGGCCTTGCTACCGTAGGTGTTGATCGAGACCGGCGCTCAGTACGTGCGGCCCCAGTTGGAGACGGGGGCTTCCTCGGCAGGTTTGGAGTAAAGAGCTATTCCTTGGGAGTTATAAGTTGCTGATGTTGTAAGTGGCAAGCGATCATGATTCTGATTGATGCACCATTATTTTATGTTTCATTGACCATTATTATTCGGATATCAGAATGGTGATTCATTAACCATTTTATTAACCATTATTTGATTGTACCTCGTATGCATACATTCCATTACATTCCTATATGTGGCTGGCATGGGCACAGTACCAAAAATACAGCAATGATAAAACTTGATTATTGCTGTCGGACAAGCTGCTTAAGACTAGGTGATGATGACCAACAACAACCAATAGTTTCAGGTGCAAGAATCCTCCAAAATTGGTGACCTGCGGAAGGGGTCCACGGTGTACTGACCGACAGCCGGAAAATAACACCTCAAAGCGTCGGTGGAATGTTTGTTTCTTTGTCCCAGCAGGGGTTACTGACTGGGTGTTGTTTGATTTGTGAAATCTTCATGGTGGATGGTGGTCATATGCAATTGGCCACTTGCCGTCCCGCCGATCATGGCAGATGCACTTGTGGACTGGTCACCTCTAGTCAACCCTCTCCCCTATTACAGGAACCCTTCCACTTCACCAGGGCGTTTTTTATTTCGGGATATTCTGTCGTGGGGGGCAGTTGGCAATAAAATTACCCTAACATACCCCAACCAATATACCAATAGTAATAGTAAACGAGAATAATGCCTAACGTGAACGTCGTGACCCAGTGAAGCTTTGATTGAGTGAGGCAGGGTAGGGGAAGACCAAGCTGATAGTTGGAACATTGCCATTGTTTAAGCTGGTGATTGGCTTTTCAGCCGAGTTTCCAACAAAAGGTTTGAAACAATTGTTTGATATATTGATATTTATATATAGAGTAGATCCATATATTGAATTGATTAACCATATATTTGATGGTAAATCACCACCTCTTTATGCTTAAACTGATGGTGTGGCCTTTCAATACGGACGCAAGATTGATAGCAACGGAATGCCTTCCACAGTTCCCCTTCAGATCCTGCAACGAGTAATGGACTTCTCTCAGATCTGCAGATTTTGCTGCCATCACCGGTCTTTGAATGGGGAGTAGAACCCTGCTGTGGAGATTCATGTTGCAATTCTGTGCCATCTCAATTCGCACCATTTGCTCAATTCTCTCTCTCTCTCTCTCTTTCCCCTTCTCCTTTTCCTTTTTCACAACCAATCTTGTCAATTTTGCTGCTGGGAGATTTGTTTGTTGCGTGCAAACATCGTTGCAAACAGTCTATGTCAATGTCCGCAGTCTCCATCCCATGGCCCCAAAGAAATGCCATAGTCGATAACTCCTGCAGGAGCCCTATAGTCGTTCTTATTGATTGCCTTTATTGGTTTTTCGCATCTCTGTCCGTCTTTGCGCGTGGGCAATGCATTGGTCCCCCAACGCAGAATCACACCACAATGGTTCCCGTTGCCCCGCCGTGCCCCCACCTAAATCTGATGAATCCCCACAGCTATTCGCCCGCATTCCCATCCCTTTCCACATTGAAATCATCTACTGCACGGTTAGCTAAAAGATGCTATAACATGCTATAACCGCCATACTCCAGAGAGTGAGCCCGTGTTAAACCCTACAGCCCTCAAATGCCCTCACTTCTTGATATTTTCCCTACCGCCCAGGACACACGTCGCTTGCAGCGGGAGGGAGGTTCATCGCCGTTGAGGGACGTCCCTTGGATGGCCCTGCGTCCGTGTCCTGCTCGTTTACCTTGGTGTAAGTTGGAGTTGTTTGATGCTCGAGGTCAACCTAATGAGTGCGAACAGGTGAATTCACGATTGTCAAGGACCAGTCAAGATAATCAACCGTCATTGGCCTCTATCATTGATCATATATTATCACGACTTAAGCGTCATTCCTCATGATTCACACCAACTGACCACCAAGAACCACCGTCAACCATGGACGCTGGCCCCATGATTTGGATGATCCGAGGCGATCCAAAGATGTCACGTCGCTGTGGTGAAGCTGTTGGCGACTGGGCTCAGCGGGAGATCCGGTGCTCAATCAGCTGGTCGGTTTCCAATTCTTTTCGGGTGAAACTCGAAGTTTTGATGGTCGATCTCGGCGCCAGTGGTACCTCCAAATCATGGCTAGTAACAAGATGTTGAAAATGCTGCTGTATAGTGCCTAGCAGGGGCAATAACAAGTACTGGGCTGGCTACGAAGCTGGTCTGCCATGGTTCGCCATGCACATTTTTTTGATTTAGGAATTTTGATGATGGTTCGCTGGTATCTAAGTGATCTCAAGACTTCATCCATCCTGCTGCTTGTTCATGGAATCTTGGTTGATGAAACAGTGCTAGTTGGATTCACCAATCTCAGGTTGATGGTGGTTGGATTTGTTTGTGTGTCAGTGGTCCCAGGATGCTTTGAGGAAGTAGCACATGTTCTGGCGCTGGAACCATCCCACGTCATCAAGATGTTTATTGCCAGCAGCCACGAACAAATTATGGGAGAACCAAGAGTCAAAGCCTACACTTTGCAGGGAGCTGCAGGGAGCATATTTGTATCCATGTGTTTTTTTGATCTGCATAATATGCATATATGTACCAGTTAACTTCACTTATGCTATCCCTTGAAAGCTATTGAAAGCTGCGGTTTGTGAATCTCCAATGTACCACATTACAATGATAGCATGATAATGCCGAGTGAACTCCTGGTTGGTTGTTTTTGTGGAGGATGATTGACGTAGTTCTTTCCACCAACAGTTTTCTGAAATTCCCCACATGAGAGAATTCTCAACAAGACTTGCTGGTCCAAGATGAATTCCACGACTCGCAGGTTCCCATTGGCTCAGCATTGCTGAAACAGCATTGTTCAGTTTCTCGGGGATCAGCAATCTCACCCGCAAAATCCAGCATTGGTTTTGGGCATATCTTTTTATGATTTTCCGACCTTGGATGCTCCAAAGCTCGACTTGCACTGGGGTAAATGGGTTGAACTTGGTTGAACCGTCATTGCTGAGTCATTGGTGGTACTATTCCTTCATTTTGCTACTGCTATTGCTCATTTTTGGTCGCTATTCCGAGCAATTCATCATCAGACCATTGAATGAGGGAACATGGTCATTATCAGAGAGCCACTTGTGCTACTCAGTGTCCGAAGGTTATTTAGGAGGTTGGAACCATCCAAAGTCAGAGGCTTGTCGAGAAGGGCAGACTTCCAACCCAGATGAATATACAGGCGTGATGTTTGCCATTTTCGCATTTACCATTTGGATATGTGATAGGGATACAGTTGCACCTGCACCTCATCGCATGTTCGTACATCATACACACATATTTGTGCTTACCCACATGTACGTATATCAACGTAGCTGCATCAATGTCACATTTACTAAATTGTGACTACTATCCGCAATCGTCCACCCCCTCCAAACCCTTATGGACTATTGTGTCAACCATTACGTCCATCATTTGTTTGGCCATGCTTGTTTATTTTTGTGCACCATCGTCAGCCAGTATTCACTGTTGCAAACCCATTGCTGTTTTCATTTGTTTCCCTTCACTCACCACTGAACCGGGACTCAGGTCCAACGTGATGCCACGGTGGGGCTGTCATGGAGCCAATCACTGGGGCAGCCTGGAACCATTAGTTGATGTTGATTGGGTAGCCAGCTTGAACATCATGGCTAGCAGGTTGACGCGCATATGTTTATTGGTGTAGATTGGTTGAGTATAGTGGCAGCTGATTGGTTGATGTAGATACCTTATGATTGCTCAAACAGATTGGCTGAGCTACTCATAGACTGGTCAAGGAGAATGTGTTGATTGATGTCCGTTAGGATTTCTGGTTAGTGACTGTCATGATTCTCACCATGGTGAACAGCTGAGGATGCAAATGAGTGATAATGCTTGAACATGTTCGCCCGAGCCTTAGGGTTTGCCCCACATGGGTCTGAGAACATTTCCCAACGCTCAAATTCCTGCACATGGCCATTGTTTTTTGACTTCTGAGTTATCAAACCCTAAACCTCAAACCCTAAAAACCCTAAAACCAAAACCCTAAAACCCCAAAACCAAAACCCTAAAACCCTAAAACCCTAAACCATAAATCACTGCGTATAGCCAGTGCTTTCGCAACTTGTCCAAGCCATCTCGACCTTGTACAACACGCTCCATTGCAGTGGCGCTTTATGTGGTGGGGCGAACGTTAAGGCTGGAGGGAACATGTTTGATCACAAGGTCAATACCGATGAATAAGCTGGTTAGAATGGCCATGAACGTCTCAGACCCATCAACTGAACTACGCAGCTGGGCTGGTCAAAGTGCCATCGGGTAAAGCCAGCATCCATCCAACCACCACAAAGCAACATCAGCTCCAAAACCAACTTATGAATTGACGAATTGAAGACCCACTGCTGGGTACTGGACCATGCCTGCTGTTTGACATTGGCGGGCATGGACTCGCTGTCCAAGTTTCTGGGAGTGAGCTTCAAAAACAATAAACAAAAGATAACAAAAAGTGAGTCAATACGGGTCGCTAGTTGGAAACTTGTTTCTGTTTTGGCTTAGACTAGCTGGTCAATAGTTGTTGGGAGTATTGGCTGAAACCCAAATCTGGTCAATCCGGGCCGCAGTGGAAAGCCTTTGGCTTAGCCAGCCACAGTTCAGACCATTGCATGCCCTAACAGGAAATAGCTCTTGCTGAGCACCTCAGCCATGATACCGTGAGCTGTAGATGCTTTTGATTTTTTGGGTCATGGAAATTGGAAATTGGTTTCGGGGTATCTCTATGCTTTCGGGTGTGTTCAATTTGATTTTCATTGTCGGTGTGTACTTTCATCATTAGGTAGCTACCCAAAATGAAGCCATTTTAATCCCTATATATAATTAACAGCTCGTCAACCACTTTTGCTGATACCCTGGGGGAATGTGTGTGTGGGTGGGTAAACTGAATCACAGCAAGGATGGCTGTCAAATTTTCTCAGGTCACCGTTTTGGGAAAACTATTCCTTTCCCTGGGAAAATGCCTGGGGAAAGTGGCCACGCATTGGAGACTGGGGTATCAGCCAGCGATGAGGAAGCATAAGGAAGGGCCATGGGCCCCGCATGCGCGATATGGCCCTGCAATGTGCGTCCCAGGGACCGATTCCACACAGTGTAGTGGGAGTAGTCAGCTCAAACATCGGTCGCGATATCCACCCATCCAACGGACCATATACATCCATAAGCACTGAAATACTAATGGGAGGCCCAGCAGTTGAGAAACCGCCATGCTTGATTATCAGCCACCAGCTATCTATTGCACACCACTGAAGCTTTATTAATAAGAAACCCTCACTGGGCCTACCACTGAAATAGCCCATTATAAACCTCCACTTTGGGCCCTCAGAATAATCCATCGACCTCTCAGCTTTGGGATGCTTCACCCTTTGGCACTTGAGTTCATTGAGCTGAGTGAAGGAAACTCCGTTTCAGTTGAATTGATGGTAGATATGGACCCACCGGATTGATCGCGAAGGATCTATTGCATCCAACCGCGAGTTACCATCATGATGATAGGTGCTACATGAGCTATGACATCGGTGGGTTGATTCATCAAGTGGGGGGTTCTTCTCTGTAAGTTATGTTTCGCTGATGGTCCCTTTATTGGCAAAGCGGCGAAGCCACACACCGAGTGCAGCATGATCAGCATGGCACTCGGCAGGTGCCGCGCAAGGCGCTTTTCGAGATCAACAACGAGGCGTTGCTGGGACCTGGAAGGGTTGGTGGCTGGTTCTTTGGCGAGTGGATCTGCAAGTGGTCCATCTAGGTTGCACAACGGGTCAAATTGGCTATAGTTATTGTATGTTATTGTTCAGTGGGGAGAGGTTGGTGGATCCATGACAGATACATGAGAACAACAACATGCAATTATCGTTGGTAAAAATGTGGTGGTCCTCGGTAAACTTGCGCATGAAGCAAGAGAAATCCCATTGTAGTTCAGCTTTCAGGTCCATTTTCTCTCACCCTCACTCGTGTCAGTCAAACAGCCAGTCAGAATCCTCACGGATGTCACAAAAGCTCTTGGGAGTGTGGCCCGTCTGAACACATCGCGAGGAGCGAAGTAAGGCAAAACTTTCCAGTAGGCTTTTTCAGACTGCGATGCAAGCTGGTCCACATGCTCTTGTTGCATGTATTCACCATTATCCACCATAGACAATCATCAAGAATCATTGAAGGAAGTTTGGAAGTCAAACGTCCGATTTATAGAAAGTTATAGCATGCCAGTCAGTCTTTCAGATTACAGGGAAGATGATATATAGAGAACTGATGTGTGTGTGCGCGCGAATGTTCGAAAGTGCGCGAAATGCTTCGTTTTGCGATATTTTGGGCTTCGGGATGTTCGACCAGGCTCCACAAGCGTCAAAACCAAATTGGGAAGAGAAATCATCGAAAGACATGGGACACATTATCATCTTCCCGCCCAACCACTCAGAGAATGGACAACGTGGTTTCGATTGACAGACGCGGAAAAAAAACTAAACTCGCACTTCCATGGAGGAAACATGTGGGTGGGACGCGCCGTTACGCGCGACTGGGGCCGTAATATGCTGATTTAGTAAGAATTTTAGTGGTTCAAACAGTTTCGAGTTTGTGGTTGACAATTGTTGGTAAGCAGCAAACCATGGCAAACCATGACCAGGACACTCATGACGAAGCTTTGAACTGCTGACGTGGTGCAACCAAGAACCAACTCTTGGCCAGCTGGACACGGGGTTTCACCAAGGCATCACCAAGCAAGGCCAGAAGATGTAGCCAATAGATACCAATAGCTAGTAACAAACTGATGATGCTATATGCTGATCATGACTGACAGGGAATGCTGATTGGCAAGAAATGTTGATTGACAAGAAATGCTGATGATATGTGCTGATCATGTTTTCCGCTGCAACTCTGCTAGCTTTGCTTGAAACATGTTTTACTTATGAGCAAAAATACTGTTTCGCAAATTCTACTTAATGGGTACAGCCACATGCTTGGGCTTCCCGAGTCGCTTGGTATGACCAGATTACAGTCAGTCAAACTGACCTGTGTCTCTCTGTTTTGGCGGGGGAGCGGCAGTTACACAAGCAAGGAAGCATTGTTAAGCATCATCAATCATTCTTATCCAGCTTGTCTACCAGGAACCGGAGATCCCTCATGTAACCTACATAAAAGGACACATGATCTCCTCAAATGGTGCACGGTTGGCGGTCCATGTCAGGCTGTATGTACCATCCAATGTTTCAAAACCAGTAATCAACAAGAATGGCTGATCAGGGCAAATGATCCGGCAAATTGTGGTGAATGAAGGAATTTGTTAATGATATGTTGATCAGCTTAATGATATGGTTGCTTACAATAAATCAATCAAGGCTAATACTTGATGAATGGAGCAGTACCCCCCCAAAAAAAAAGGAGTGTTTCGCACTCAAACAGCGCATTTCCGCAAATTTTGCACCCTGGCATGACGAGGATTTTGTTTTAAGTATCGGTATCAGCATGATTCTCGTAAAACCATTTGTCGTTGGTTGCATCATTATTGTTATTATCCTTCAGATGCCTACTGCTTTTCAACCTGAGGTAGCTTGTTCTTACATGTCAACGCATCATAACATTTCAAAGATCACACACGAGCCGGAAGTCATTTTATATATACATGATGACATGTGTGCGGTGTGTAAGTCTACGTCAGCATGTAATGTATGAATGTATGCTACCGTAGGGGGGGACCATTCATAGGGTGTTGGAACACAAGACACGGCATCATATAGCCTATACTGTCAGTTTCCTATACTTGTCCAATTTTGTGACTTGTTGATGACAAGAAAACAAATTGAATTTGACTGGTATACTCCATGAGATTTACTTGGATTTTAATTGATGCCATAGTTTTTATACTCCTCGTTATGAGCTATGAAGTGGGAACTGCCAGGTGACCATTGCTGCTGTAGCCGAAGGCTTGACACAAGCCTCAAAACAGGCAGGGCGGATCATGGCGGATGGCTGGCTGTGGTCATTGGACGACCCCGAGTAGGAGACCAACATGTGTGAGTACTGGATGTGTTGCAGGTCTGGTGGCGGGTGTGGACGTGCTTGTTGAGGAAGTTATGATGTTTCTCATGCTGTTGTTGTTGTTGTTGTTGTTGTTGTTGTTGTTTGCAATTCTACGTAAACATTAAATATAATTTACATATTTCGCAATGAGATGCAGTGAGACATTTCCCGAGGGAATGCCCACTTATTGTTCGCTTGATATGAAACCGGGGCGTCACTTGAGCTTCGATACCAGCAGGATCCACGACCATGTCATTACTGCGGCTTTCATTGGGTTGTTTGACGGGAATTTGTCTTGGACACGGTAGGGGTCCGGTAGGGGTTCTGGTAGGCACCGGACCGCTTCTAAGCTGTTTGGTGAGTCCTGTTTTTGTGCAGCTTGGGGTTCCTTGTTGCTTGGCAGGTATTTTCCCTTCCAAGAAGGTTTTTTCGTGCCTTTCCACTTGTGTAGATTACAGCTGCTGTATATGGATTGTAAAGTATCGATAAACCCATGGTTCCACATGTTTCTTCCATGTTTGCCTGTACGCGGTAAGCTGGCTTTTCCCATCAATTCTGGGGACGTCGGTTTGGCGTCCTTTTGTCATCAAACATTTCCCATGGCATCGAGATTTGGAAAGATTAGTTTTGATCGTGTGTCTTGGTAATGAGGCCCCAGATGCGAAACTTATTTGTCACTCTTTGCATGGCCAAATGACCAAAAAGTTAATTCAAAGTGAGATCTAACTATCTCAATGGCAAGTCATTGAGCCCGGCTCCGCGAAAATCAGAAGTGGGCTGATCGCTACCTCCTCGAAAGGAATGGATGATGTAAAACAGCCTATATTTGGGGGGAGGGTAATCTGTATATACATCCGCCAGGCTCGTTTTCGCTGTCTCCCTTGTTGATGCATCCCACCATGAGTCCACCACTGCCGGAATTCTTTGACCATGGTGCGTGTTAGGGCCCAACCAATGCGAAGCCCTGGCAAAAAAAATGGTGCAGGTTCTGATACGTGCTCGTAATGCGTGATGACGAATGATTATCAAATATACTTGATTTGATTTTTTTTTTAAGTCAAAAAGATTTCTAGCCAATTCAATCTAATTCATGGTGTTTGATGAAACGTTGAAATAGATTCATTTCATGGACGATGGCTATATTGATTCATGCTGGTTATTGATCAATCAATCTTTCAATGCTTTTCATTGTCATTATGAATAATGTCGGCAATGCCGGATAACTTGTGAAATATCATACCATGTCATACTCATTACTCATCACATGCTGGCTATTGAGTAATACGCTTCATACCGTTTAGTATTACAAAACCGTTGAATAAATGACAAGTACAGTAACCAACTCAATGCTACATAATGCTGAACCACTAGCTGGTCAGATTCTAAGCATGAAGACCTTTAGAAACCAAGGCAAAAAAGGCCTTGCATGTTGGTGACGACCTGCGCAACGCGAGGCAGTGAAGGGCTGTTTGCTCCCTGTGGTGCGGGCCACACAGTTGGGCTGGAAGGGCTGGCTGATGCCATTGGTGGGTTCAAGTCGTTCGGCACTTGGGGATGGTGAGGATGGGAGGTGGCCATGAGACCATGGTTTATGAGACAATGATGACATACATATGTGGCGAGAATGATTAGCGCCGATTAATGATGAGAGAGAAATGGCTTATGATGGCTGATAGTATGACATTAAACCTTTGAAAGTGGCACCAGGACTGCCAAAAGCAACAGCCGCTACCAGTTCAATGTCCGGTAATCTACCACCAAAGATGGGTAGTTTGGGAATATGGATCTCCCACTGTTAGTTTGATCTTGTTGCTGCTGTTGAATAACACTTTTTGGGGTGTAGAAGATTACTCGGTGACTGTCATTCATCGGTGGCCATGGCTACAACAAATGGTTTTGCCCGTACAGCCTGTACATCCAAATGTACTAGAAATAATTACCTCCCCTGTTCGTGCTGCATGTCATCCAACGGTCTCAGAATCATCAAAAATGATCGATTCGCACCACTTTTCTCGAGCTCGTCAACGTTTTGAAATTCACACTACTTTCTTCACGCTACAACTCAATTTTCCACATGGATGGCAAATTCAGAGCGCAATTCGTGTGAAATATTGCGCAACTCGTGCGCAATGGCGAGCAACTCGGCGCCATTTTCAAAAAGTAGTGCACTTGGTCAAAAAAACGTTAAAAGTATCCCATTTACCACCTCAAAACGTACTACTGTTTTGGGATTGCAATACTTTCTGCAATTTGTCAAGAAAGTGAATCGTACCATTTTTCCTTTGTCACTCAGATGTCTAGGCGCGATCGAATGCTTGTCATCCTTGACTGTCACGAGTTTTGCCTGACGTCATGTAGCAATCAATGCACAGTATGCGTCTTATTTCGTGTATGCTACCTCCCATGAATACCACGCAAACTGAATTTTGAAACCGCTAGCAACCATCCTAACTAACTTGAACGGCAAACAAAACCATCCACCCACGGTATACCATTTGCAAAACCATTCACCATCAGAGCCGCGGCAGGAATGGCTTGGCATGTTCCTGCGCACGCCGGGCCATGCTCCTGCGCGGGACCCGGAGGGCCGTAGTTCAACGCAGTCAATCCTGGCCACAGTGCCGTATTCATATTATGTATTTATCTTAATGATCAATAGATATAGAAAAGTTAAGTTACAAGGTATATCACTAATAGTTGCTGATTCACGATAAAATCAACTACTTTAGATCAACATCACCAACAAATGAACCACTATCGGTAGAATGTTAGCTAGAGTCAGGTAGTGGTTCAGGGTGGTGAACAAGGGTCGGTGAATAGCTGATTGCTGTCAATGATTTTAGATGCAAAAAGCTTTTCACAATGGTGTGTATGGGACATTTACTTACATAACTGGATCATTTTTAGGTAAATATTACTATATCCTGCATGGAACATTTTGGATCAGGTCCTTTATACATGTTTAGTCACCAATGACAGGAGTAGCAAGCTGATCAGCATGCTGTTGCAAGATGATGGTCGACAGTATGGGTATTGTGTCAAGACTGCGATTGGGTGCGCCCAAATCCACCTAACATGTGATCATGGTCAAGGGAAAGCAGGTTGTTCATGGTGGGAAAAGACTGTATTCAAATGGTGGCTAAGGCCAATAACCAACAGAGCGTGGACATATAGCTGAAGTGCTGCAAGTTGGAATATCAAGCAACAACGTTGTGACACCTACACCAAACCAACCAATCACCAGCACCCCACCCACCCAAACATCATCAACAAAAACCAGAACAATCATCCTACCAAACAATCGTAAAAACAATCAGAATGATCAACATTCACCATTGCGCCGGCATAGACCCCAGAATGCAATTGGAATGTCGCATTTTTCCAAGGATACTTCCTAAGAATCATAGTAGCGCACTTCCAGCCCCGAATTCGGGGCCGGACTTCGGAGCCCGAACGCATTTTTCCCAATTCGGGGTCCAATTCGCGGCCCGAACGCATCAGTAGCAGCAGTAAGAAAAGAGAATAAGAATGCAACACCAACAACGGCATCGGCGTCAACCCACTCATATGCTGACAGAATTTTGGGGATTCCAAAAAACACAAGCTGAAAGAAGTTTGGGGATTCAAAAAACACAAGCTGACAGAATTTTGGGGTTTCAAAAAAAGCGCAAACTGACAGAAGTAAAGGGATTCAAAAAAACGCAAGCTGACAGAAGTACAGGGATTCAAAAAACACAAGCTGAAATAAACAAAAAATATGAATGATATTGGTTCCCAAAGTCAAGTCAATACCCTACGATATGCGAAAAAGGAAGACCGTTCAATCAAGAAAGAGGATATATAAGTCTTTAAAGGGCAACGTTGAAGAAAAAAGGCGTCCAAGTGGTGAAAAATCCGTTGTTCCACCACGTCAATATCAAACCGATTTGTTTTTTTGTAAACCAAATTGAAGAACAAAAACGACAAATGGTTTTTTGATGCTGGATATTTTTGCTAATATATGGTTGCATTTTTGTTCCATCTAAAGATGGTGAACATGTAGGATTGTAGGCATTAAGAACTTCGGTAAGAAACAGACATTATTCTTACTGTCGACGAGACTGCATTTCCAACGAGTGATTTACACAAATATTAAAGGATGAAGGCATCCGGGATTATATTCCTCAAGGACATGCTCCTTTTGCTGAAGAAGTCATTTAAACTTTGACTGCGGCCGCATATGAAAATAGAAGAGATGGAAAAACATGACATTGATTTGGCAGATTATTTTTTAGATAGTACCAGGCTGAAGGAAAGATAACTAAATAATGAACTAAGAGTAACAATGAATATATCAACTAAAGCAGTCAGAAAAAGAGTTTGTCCAGATATAGAAGTCCATGATAGAGTTAAACTGGCAAAAAAAAGAAACACAAAGAAGTCTCACATTGGTTCAAAGACATACTCACAATCAAGAAATGAGAAAAGAAGTTGGGACAACACTATAACTAGTCAGAAGGTGGAGAAAGGGGATATCTTTGGCATGATTTACTTTGTTTAAAAACTCTTATACTCTAAAAAATGGTTTAAGCTTGAAGTTTGGTTTGTGATGGTTGGTCACTACTCGTAGGATTTTGTCTATGATTGTTGGTTGTTAGGATTTTCATGGATGTTGTTGATTGATGTTTTTGCTATGGTATTTTGTTAGGACTTTTGTTATGATTGTGGGTTGTTCTATTTTTTGATGAAGATGTTGTACCGAACTTGTCATCGTTATATTGAGGTTTTGTTATGGCTAGTTGTTTAGGATTTTGTTGCTATGGTTGGCTTTGATAATTTTATTGATGATGTTTTGGTGGTTTGTTGTTATGATTTTGTGGTATGATTTTTGTGATGGCAGATTTGTAAGATGAATGTTCTGTTTTTTGTTGATGATGTTTGCGTGGGGTGCCGGTGATTGGTGAACTGGGGAGAGCGCACCTCTAGTTGTTTGCGCTCGTGAACAGCGAGGCGTAAGTTTGAAATTACCAGTTATTGACTTGGGGGGCCCCCATGAAGGATAGGTGCTGACACCAATATTTACCAGTCACGGTCAGAAGCATCCACAAAATTTGGCTGTGCGAAATCGTTGTTTCTTGCATGCCAACTTAACAGCTTCCTTCCGTTTGCATAGCACAAATGGGAAAGCCAGAAGATGCAGAAAATAAACAAGTGCCCGTATGACCTGGAAGAGATCCCTTACATTTTCAGCCAGAACGTAATTCTGTAGGATGCCACCAATGCCATCCCATGTTCAATCGAAGCAGGAGGGAATGGCACATTTTCACGCGGACGCCAGGCACACATTTTGAATGCCATTTTTCAAAGCCATCCCTTGAAGTACTTCGACTTCGAGAATCAACGACAGGACGCACCTCGGTGGATCAGGAGAGTCTCGATACGTTTGCCATGGCCCACAGGAAATATTTGGCAAACAAGCCCCCTGGGTCGCTCCATCCTTCTGGGACAACGCTTCACTCTGAGGCAAACATGGCACATTTTGAGAACAGCTCCTACCTCAACGTGAAGGAAGGTATACCTTATGAGGAGCGCTGCGGGGTGTGTATCAATTCAGACTGCCACGTGAAGCCCTGCACGCAAGTACTGAAAATGTTTGATACATCGAATCTTGGATGGTGAATTGGTTTCCAATGAGAAGAATGGGTTCCGGCTGTTAAACTGTTCTTCGGAGAATCCTTTCATGTCGAGTGATGCTTGTGGAACAAGTACGAGCAACTCATTGCTGCGCAGGTGCAAGTGCGACGAGACTGGAGAATGACAAGCGCAGGTTCTAGGGTGAAGTGAAGTCATATATTTTTTTCACTAAACCATGCAAAACCCAATGCACTCTTCCCCGTGCTTCAGAATGGATTTGAAGCTCCAAATGCAGAACATTTGTCAGGTGCTTCTTTCATGGCCGAAGCGTCGATTTCATGGCCGAGCGTCAGGTCTAAGTTCTTAGCCAAGCATCGGATAAGAAATGCAAATTATTGCGATTGATTTCAAGATAAAGTCTTTGGGTGATTGGGGGCACCCCTCAACAAGTGATGTGTTTCTATTGAACTGGTACCTTTACCATCAAAAAGAACCTTTTTTATGAATTGTGAGTTTGCATTCGATGCGAATGACTAGATGCCCCAAAAAATCTCTATTCATGCATTAGAGGTCGTGTTGATAATGATTATTTTTCGCCGTAGCGGATTGCTTTGCGATTTTGACCAGCCAATAATCGGTGAGTCATCAGCTTGCAACTATCAATCAGCCATCATAACTGATCATCAAACCATTCTTGTTAACAACCATAAGCCACCACCAACTTCTATGTTTACTCCCCGGGAGGATCATGCGTGAATGGTGCTCCAACCGTAGTTTCTTAGCTCAAGGAGAGGGCTACTTGGAGCTGCCAGACTCCCTTGTGGGGTGGGCAGCTCTAGGTAGCTTGATCCAGCTAGGATAATCCCCTAAGGCTTGAGAGGTGGGCTTTGCGTGAGCTGCCTCTGCCTGAGTGGGTGGCCTCTGCGTGAGGTGCCCACTGGGGAACCAAGTGAGTGGGGGGTGAAAAAGGCTGGCTCAGCAGCTCCAGGCCTAGAGGCTTGGTCTCCTGATTGAATCGGGGGATAGCTGCTTGGTTGGTTCCCGGTGGAAGGCCTAAGCTGGGGCACCTTTGGGTGGAGTGGAGCTCCACTGGTTTGGGTTGGAACCTGAGCCCTAGGTGCACCCCAGCTGCCTGGAGAAGATGGCGAGGATCAATGACATCAAGCAGAGGCTCCTTTCTATGGGAGGAACTGCGGCAGACTGGAATATGATGTTGAGCAACGGCCTGGGCCTGAGCGATTTGTTCTGGAACAACGGGGACAAGGAAAAGGATAAGTCCCAGGACTTGGCCCGAGAAATGATGGTGAAAGGAAACTTCGTGGAGTACCAATGCTACCAATCCAATGGAGCACTCCAGGGAAAGGCCATCATCCAACTGAAGGCCTGGGAGAACTTTGATGAAGGCATCCTGACGGCCGACCACGTGGTGGCATCAGACCCATACTATGAATGGTATGGAAGTCATGACCTGAGTGGTGGACAAGCTGTCTACCATGTGTGCCGAAGCAAGCACACTCAATGCAGATGCCGATTGCCACGAGGTGACAGGCGTGTGATAGTCCACATGGATAGGTGGCGGTGTGTGAATCCCAGTGTGATGTTGGAAAATGGGTACTCGACGAGCAAAGCGTTGGAGATCTTGGAGAAGATGGTGAAGGATTTTCAGCCCAGAGTTCCTGAGCCTGCAGTGCCTCCTCAAGCCGCTCAGCAAGGACCTCCAGTTGGAGGGGACGCGACAGGAGTGGATCAGGCCCTGGACCGACTTGGGGCGGATCGTGGGGTTGAAGCTCCAGGAAAGAGGGGGAGTGATCCACAAGGTGAAGGCAAGGCCAAGGGGTTCCCTCGTGGGACCGTTGGTGCTGTCTTGATGAAAAGGGCTGAGGCTCAGCGGCTGGCCTTGGTGGAGAAGCAGAAGAAAGATAAGGACCGAGGAAGAAGCCGAAGCAGGAGGAGGAAGAAAGACCGAGATCGACGAAGAAGGTCTACGAGCTCAGGTCGGAGTGGAAGGTCAAGATCGAGGTCAAGTGGCTCAGACGCTGGTTTTCGTCTGCCCTCTACCGGGGGGGAGGACGGTCTATGGCGGCTGTCCCAGAAATCCCCCGGAAAGCTCCTGAAGAGCGGCATGCTGGAACTCAGCCGATACCTGGCGACAAGGTCAGGAGAAGCCGGCGAGGAGGTGAATTGGGCCGACCATCGGGTGATGGCTTACGTCACCCAGGTGGTGCTATGCCAGCACCCCCCGAGCCAGATAGGGGTTCGGAACCACCGAGAGGTGGTAACGTTGGGTCAAGCCCTGGACCTGCTGCTGATGGGGGATCTTCCCCGCCTGGGAGATCTGCTGATGCAACGGCTGAAGGCTGTAGAAACAGCATTGGCCGAAGGAAGCTGGCAAGCAGCCAGGCATCAGGAGTTGATACCCCCGGCCGCAGCGTCGCTGACCACAGAAGGCGAGCGGAAGAGAGCGGCAAAGACCGAACTCAACGCGCTGAAGCTGAAGGAGATGGTGGCAAAAGGGAAGCATCCCAAGAAATAGGAAACAGGCGGCGGAGCCCGGATGCCAGTGGACTCCGTGACGCCAAAGCCTTGGGAGAAGACAAGAAGAAGCCCCCCGCCAGATCGCCGCGTGGTGATAAGCGAAAGGCCGAAGATGATGGAGGAAAAGGAGAAGACAGGAGCCGAAGAAGAAGAAGAAGGAGGAGGAACAAAGGGGAAGATAGACGAGAATCCCCGAAAAGGAGGAGGAAAGAATCGATGGATGAAGTGGCAGCAGAGGAAGAAGATGAAAGGAAAAGGAAAAGGGAAAGGAAAAGATCAGCCGAGGAGAAGCGCTTGGAGAAGAAGTCCGACACCCATGCCGAGCCCTTCGAAGAGAGCTCCGTGAAGTCAGGGGAGTTCACTCAAGCTGCAGCTGATGCCCTGGAACTGATGAGGGGATGGCTGAAGGATGAAGATACTGGTGGCCTCAGCATCGCGCAGTCAGGGGCGTTGATGGCCTTGTGCTGCTGGCGAAGTGGTACCGACTTGGGCAACTACCTGAATCGCTCCGTGATGCCAGAGTCAGACGTGGCTGATGGAGACAAGAGGCAGCGGAGTCTCTTACCTCTGCCACTGCTGGAGGATTCAAAGGTAGAACTTGCTCAGCTTTTCAGTGATGGTGAGTTCAGGAAGCTTGCTGGGAAGAGCGGTACCAAGAAAGCTGAGAAAGTGAAGGCCAACAAGGTCACCAGACGCCGAGGGCTACTCATGTGGCATGGGCTGGCTGTGGTGTGCCTCAATTTCCTCTGGACTGGAGGGACGAAGAAGGCTAGAGTAAACAAAGGCTCGCCAACCAAAGCACAATCGATGGCCTTGGACAGACTTTGGGAGGCGATCAAAGTCTTCATGGATGATGATTCAGAGGTGAAGGACTAAGTTCCGAGGTCGCCAGAAGCTGGCTCTTGGGGAGCCAAGTTGGGTGATGTTAGAATATCATACAAGGGCGAAGTCATCCAAAAGGCCCAACGGTTGACCTTGGATCAGATATTACCTGGACTGCCTCCAGCAGGATATGGTGGACGAGTTGCTCTTGCTGAGTTGTGCGAAGGGGAGGTCAAGGAAAAGTTGGAGAACCCCTTGAGCAACCTGGTACCGGATGAGGAGCTGCCAGAGGACATCCCCTCACCAGCCGTGCATGCAGACCCAGCTCAGTGGGCTTTGATAGCTCGAGAGCTGTTGGAGCGTGGCTTGGTGGAACCAGTGGAGAAGCCCTATGAAGTGAAGGGGCAAGCTGTGTTCAATGGATCCTTTGGGGTGCAGAAACCTGGAAAGTATACCTGGAGGATGAACGGCCGGTTTTGCGGCTGATCATGGATTTTCGGGGCACCAATACAGTGACCAAGGTCATCACTGGAGATGTTCGAAGTCTCACAGGAGCTCCTGCCCTGCAGCACATAGTGCTACCCCGTGGCAAAGTGCTGAGGATATCAGCAGATGACTTGGTGGCAGCGTTCTACCTTTTTCCCGAGAGCGCCTGCGAAGGGTTCTTCGTAAAAAATCAGCTGTATATCTACATCTGTACATCATCACATCAGCATCATCAACATCTGTACATCATCACATCAGCATCATCAACATCTGCAGATCTAGATCTTCTCAACCTCACATCTGCAGATCTAGATCTCCACAACCTCACATCTGCAGATCTAGATCTTCACAACTCACATCTGCAGATCTAGATCTTCACAACTCACATCTGCAGATCTAGATCTTCACAACTCACATCTGCAGATCTAGATCTCCACAACCTCACATCTGCAGATCTAGATCTCCACAACCTCACATCTGCAGATCTAGATCTTTGATCTTGGTACGTTTTGCGTTGGTACGTTTTATCTTGGTACGTTTTGCTTTGGTACGTTGTGTCTTGGTTCTTGGTACGTTTTGCTGTGGTACGTTTTGTCTTGGTACGTTTTGTCGTGGTGCGATTTGCTTTGGTACGTTTTCCTCTGGTACCTTTTACTGTGGTACGTTTTGCTCTGGTACGTTTTGCTGTGGTACGTTTTGTCTTGGTACGTTTTGCTTTGGTACGTTGTGTCTTGGTTCTTGGTACGTTTTGCTGTGGTACGTTTTGCGGTGGTACGTTTTGCTCTTGGTACGTTTTGCTCTGGTCTGTTTGGCTTTGGTAGGTTTGACTTTGGTAGGTTTTTCTCTTGGTACATTTGGCTCTTGGTACGTTTTGCTCTGGTACGTTTTGCTGTGGTACGTTTTGCGGTGGTACGTTTTGCTCTTGGTACGTTTTGCTCTGGTCTGTTTGGCTTTGGTAGGTTTGACTTTGGTAGGTTTTTCTCTTGGTACATTTGGCTCTTGGTACGTTTTGCTCTGGTACGTTTTGCTGTGGTACGTTTGCTCTTGGTACGTTTTGCTCTGGTCTGTTTGGCTTTGGTAGGTTTGATCTTGGTACGTTTTGCGGTGGTACCTTTTGCTCTTGGTACGTTTTGCTGCGGTACGTTTTGCTCTAGTGCGTTTGTGCCTGGTACGTTTTGCTGTGTGGTACCGTGTGCGTTTTGCTCTTGGTACGTTTTGCTCTGGTCTGTTTGGCTTTGGTAGGTTTGATCTTGGTACGTTTTGCGGTGGTACCTTTTGCTCTTGGTACGTTTTGCTGCGGTACGTTTTGCTCTAGTGCGTTTGTGCCTGGTACGTTTTGCTGTGTGGTACCGTGTGCGTTTTGCTCTTGGTACGTTTTGCTCTGGTCTGTTTGGCTTTGGTAGGTTTGATCTTGGTACGTTTTGCGGTGGTACCTTTTGCTCTTGGTACGTTTTGCTGCGGTACGTTTTGCTCTAGTGCGTTTGTGCCTGGTACGTTTTGCTGTGTGGTACCGTGTGCGTTTTGCTCTTGGTACGTTTTGCTCTGGTCTGTTTGGCTTTGGTAGGTTTGATCTTGGTACGTTTTGCGGTGGTACCTTTTGCTCTTGGTACGTTTTGCTGCGGTACGTTTTGCTCTAGTGCGTTTGTGCCTGGTACGTTTTGCTGTGTGGTACCGTGTGCGTTTTGCTCTTGGTACGTTTTGCTCTGGTCTGTTTGGCTTTGGTAGGTTTGATCTTGGTACGTTTTGCGGTGGTACCTTTTGCTCTTGGTACGTTTTGCTGCGGTACGTTTTGCCTTGGTACGTTTTGCGGTGGTACGTTTTGCTTTGGTACGTTTTGCTGTGGTACGTTTTGCTGTGGTGCGTTTTGCTGTGGTACATTTTGCTCGTGGTACGTTTTGCTCTGGTACGTTTTGCTCTGGTACGTTTTGCTTTGGTGCGTTTTGCTCTTGGTACGTTTTGCTCTTGGTACATTTTGCTGTGGTACGTTTTGCTCTGGTGCGTTTTGCTCTTGGTACGTTTGATCTTGGTACGTTTTGCCGTGGTACGTTTTGCTTTGGTACGTTTTGCTCTGGTACGTTTTGCTCTGGTACGTTTTGCTTTGGTGCGTTTTGCTCTTGGTACGTTTTGCTCTTGGTACATTTTGCTTTGGTACGTTTTGCTCTGGTGCGTTTTGCTCTTGGTACGTTTGATCTTGGTACGTTTTGCCGTGGTACGTTTTGCTTTGGTACGTTTTGCTGTGGTACGCTTTGCAGTGGTACGTTTTGCAGTGGTGTCTTTTGCTCTAGCGCGTTTTGCCTTGGTACGTTTTTGCCTGGTACGTTTTGCTGTGTGGTACGGTGTACATGTTGCTGTTAGTACGTGTTGCTCTGGTCTGTTTGGCCTTGGTCGGTTTGATCTTGGTACGGTTTGCGTTGGTACGTTTTATCTTGGTACGTTTCGCGCCGGTACATTTTGCTTTGGTACGTTTTGCTATGGTACGTTTTGCGGTGGTACGTTTTTGCCTGGTACGTTTTGCGATTTGGGACTTGCGTCCAACAACCCGTCCTCAACATTTTTCTTCTTTTCAGCCCTGTCATATCGCCAGCATTCTCATCATATTCATCTTTTTCTTCAGCAGCAGCTACATCATCATCATCATCATCCGCAGCAGCAGCATCATCAACATCATCATCAACGACATCATCATCATCATCATCATCATCATCATCATCATCATCATCAGCGACATCGTCATCATCATCATCATCAGCATCATCATCATCATCATCATCATCATCATCTTCATCCATTTCAAGGATCATGACGTTAGTCTTTTTGAATTAGTATATTGGAGGCTGCTATAACATTGCCTTTCTCGCTCTCGGGCCAACCGTCGTCTAGTTGGTTTACCAAAGGGATGGAGCCAGCTGATGACTTTCAAAGAGAAGGTAAGTTGGAAAGCTCTTGGTTTTGACCGCCCGGGGTCAACTTACCTGGGAGCGACTGTGCTTCCAATGGGCTGGGCAAGCGCTGTGGGAGTGATGCAGCACGCCCATCGACGCCTGGCGCTTCGCAGCCCTCTTCAAGGGGGAGCGGGGTTGCTAGGTGACTGTGAGATCCGCCGTGATGCCCTGTTTCCTGACCAGGAGGTAAAGGACTCACTGTGGAGTCTTTATCTGGATGATGCCACCTTGGTTGAAATCATGGAAAAACGGCTGGCGGACGAGATGGCTGGAAAGAGTTCAGAAGAGCAGCAGAAGTTGAGGAAGGCATACCACCATTGGGGTGTGCCGATTAGCTTTGACAAAGCGTTGCTTCGGGAGGCCAGAGCTGAGAAGCTGGGGTCAGTGATTGATGGAGATCGAGGCCTCCTGAGGTCTTCAATGAAGAGGGCCTTGGACACCATGGGCCTGGTGTTTTGGATGCTGAGGCAGGAGCAAGTACCTCGGAAGGCGCTTCAAATTTTCTTGGGGCGTGAAGTGCATACGTTGCAGTTTCGAAGGCCTTTGTTTGGGGTTTTCGACTACTTGTGGAAAGCGGTGGCTGATGGTGGACCGCTGCTCGAGCTCAACTTGAAGGAGACTGAAGAGCTCTTTCTGGCCAGTCTCTCCCAGCCACTGAGATATACGGATCTGAAGGCTGGCCTTCATGAGGTTGTGACGGCAAGTGATGCCAGTGAAAGTGGAGGAGGTTTGGTGTATGGTACCAAGCTGACCAGCGAAGGGGTCCGTGAGGCCTATGCGCTGGAAGAAGGCTTGGAAGAGATGCCGACTGAGGCCATAAAAGCCACGGCGCAGGAAGAGGTCGTGTTGGTCATCGACATGTTTGCCGGCATTGGGGGTCTCTCCCAAGCTTTGAAGTTGGCAGGATTGGATGTGAGCCGCTTGGTGGTGGTTGAGAAGGACCCAGGATGCCGAAGGGTGAACAAGGTGCGCTTCCCGGGATGTGACATCATCCCTGACATCAATGGAGTCACAAAAGACCAGATCGAGAAGATCATGCGGAGTGTGCCTGGCCTGACTGGTGTGATAGCCGGGGGCGGTTCTCCATGCCAGGGGCTTAGCAAGCTCTCCATCAACCGACGGCACCTGGAGGACCCTCGATCAAAGTTGTTCTTTAAGCTGGCGGACATCCTGGTGTGGGTGGCTGAGGTCGCAGAAGAGATGCAGGTGTGGCACTTGGAGTTGGTGGAGAATGTTGTGGGAGATGAAGCCGACGTCCAGCAGATGACAGAACAGCTGGGATGGAAACCCATTCGTAGTTGTGCCAGCGGAGTGTCTCGAGTGAGGAGGCCAAGATTGTTCTGGTGTTCGGACCATCCCTGCTTCACTCGAGTGGTGGGGCCGGCCTATGATGAGGTCATCTTCGAAGAGAAACCTGAACCAATGGAGAAGGTGGCCGACAAGGGGTGGTCCTGGTCGGGAGGCGAGGCTGATGACAGTCTTCGATTGCCGACGTTCACCAGAGCGATCCCTCGAGATCGACCTCCTCCTGCTCCTGCAGGATTAAGTTCCTGCAGTGATGTCACCAAAGAGAAGTGGAAACAAGACCAGATGAAGTTTCCACCCTACACCTATGCTCCTCAGTTCTTGTTCCACAAGATGGGCGCCAAGGCGGAGTCTCGAGTGGCAAGTGCTGATGAGCGAGAAAGATTGATGGGCTACCCGACTGGGCACACCTTGGCGATGGTGAAAGGTGAGATCAAGACAAAGGCCCAAGAACAGGCTCTGGAAGTGCAGAGGCAAGCTGCGTTGGGGAACGCTTTTCATGCAGTACATGTGGCCTGCATCTTGGACCTTCTACTTTGGTCCATGCACCTCCGGACTGACCCGGTCACACCTGAAGCCATCCTCAAGCGGTGGCATGACAGGATGGAAGAACCGGTTGAAGAGGTGGGTGCGCCACCAGTCCTCTCTGATGGGGAAGGTGATGCAAACACCTTGGCCGAAAAAGAGGCTGAGGAAGCAGTGAGTTTGCTTGAGCCCTCTGGACGCACTGACTGGCTGCGCTTGGCCAGTCACAAGAGCCTGCTGATGCCCGATGCCAAAGCGCTAGGCATTAGACTGGTACATCAGTACCTGAGGAGGATGGAATTTAGGGGCTCGGATGTGCGCCTCGACTTGGGCGTGATTTTTCGACCGGACTCGGTCATTCGCACAAGCATCAATCCAAAGAGATGGGTGTGGAAGACAGCACAAAGCTACCCATGGCGGGGGACAGCTCATATCAACGTTCTTGAGCTGATGGCCATACTGAGGGGCCTAGAGTGGAGAGCACGCAGTGCTTCGTTCCACAGCTGCAGATTTTTGCATTTGAGCGATTCGCAAATCTGCCTCTCCGTCCTCGCCAAGGGTAGATCATCAAGTCGCCAGATCAACAGAATCCTGAGGAAGATCAACAGCCTTTGCGTCGCGCTCAATCTCCTGCCGTTATGGGCTTGGGTGGCTTCTCGGCTGAATCCAGCCGATGCTCCCTCTCGGAAGTATGCCGAGGATCATTAGGTATCAAGAGACAAAGGAGATGAGACGACGTGAAAGGCAACAAATAGGGCGACTTCAGGACCAACAAGTTTCACAAACAACAGTGCAACGTTACTCGAATTCAATGCAGGACTTTGTGACCTTTGCTGGGTTCAGTCAAGCCCAGCTGCTCACCCACCCAGAGGTGGAAGGACTGCTCTCAGCTTATATCGAGAGGCTGTGGGAAGACGGAGATACCAAGACCATGGCATCCTACACAGTGGCAGCTGTGCAATACTTTCAGCCAAGGTTGACAGGACAACTCAAGCAACCTTGGAAGTTGCTGTCACTTTGGAGCCGGCTGGAACAGCCACC
>VSDK01027261.1:142286-157515 GCA_009767595.1 Symbiodinium kawagutii | reverse complement strand
CTTAGTAAACATCGAATCCTTAAGTATCCCGAAGGAAATATACAACATCCAAGAGGCAGACATAGACAAAGCATTTGTAGTATATCAGTGCTGCCAGGTTTGGCAACCTCGTCGTAACCGGCTCCAACGTAGGCTGTTTTTGCAAGGAACAGCAATAGTTTAACCAACCTGCAAGGAAGGTGCAATGTCACTTGACAGTGGTGCATGCAACCAAACATCAATTGCAAAACCATGAAGGTCAAAGAACTAATCTTTTCCCCCTATTACTAAACCCTGCCCCCCCCTCCCCAAATGCTAAGCGCCCCCAGGGATTTTTTTATATTAGGGGGGATTTAATATTAGGGGACCCTAACATTAAATTTAGGACCCTAATGATACAAACCATTTTGGCGTTTAATGTTTGCTTTATTAAATTATTTATTAAAACCTATTCAAAAATTGCAAGAACCAACGGCACGAAGGGGACCCTGATATTAAATTTAGGACCCTAAGGATAATAAACACTTGGGTGTTTAGGACCCCAATATTAAACATCCCCTAAGCCAAAGGTTTTTAATAATAGGGGGGGAATGGTTGCTTGGGGAATGGGGTTTCCCTTTTACTTTTCAATTGCTACATTAAAAATACAATTGGCCAGAACCAAAAAAAACCAGAAGTGCACCCTCAAGGTGGTTTTTTGTAATGGGGGGGGTTTAGTAATAGTACGAAGCGATTATTGATTGTGCCCTTGGGAGCTGCCAACTTGGAAGTACATTTTGCAAACGATCGTGGACGAGCATGAATGCTCGGTTGGTCAGTCCGTTGGTTGGTTGCTTTGGCCATAATTTGATTTGCAATTTCTCAGAATGAAAATGAAACCTTTTGGAAATCACCAGTTTGGTTTATCCTTTCCTGGCGTGGCAGTTTAGTTTAGCGGGCTTGATCTTGTCCACGTCCACCACTATACCCATGTATCTATATATTTGTATATATATTTATTTATATTTATTTATATATATATATACGTATACATTTTCATTTATATACGTATATTTGTTTTTTTGTTTTACTTACATATATATATATATATATATATTTATATTTATATATCTATATCTATATATATAGATACATGTTTTTGTTCATTCATTTATTTGCTTGTTTATTTATTCATGTTCCAGGTTTGTTCAGCCCCACCTTCCCCCTGTGGTGTGGTGATGGGGTGGGCGGGTGGGTGGAGGAAGTAGTATGTAAGTAGTGTCCATGTAAGCATTTTACAGGTAGTATTTAAGTACATTAATATGTAGGTCCGGTCTATGTAAGAAGTATATCGGTAGAGTAAATAGCATATAGTAGTACTTAGGTAGAATGTAAGAAATGCATAGGTAGTATGTACAGGTGCTTTTTAGACAGTACATGGGTACTATATAGGTAATATAGAATACTGGGTTGGCAGTATGTAGGTAGTATTCAGATTTACGTAGGTCTATGTAGGTAGAGTTCAAAGTATGTAGGTAGTGTATGTAGGTAGTGCGTAGGTAGTATGCAGTGAGCATGTAGATGATATATATATATATATATTTTTTGTTTATACATAATTATATATATAAATATGAGTCAATATGGGTAGTACATATGTACTAGATAAGCAGTGTATTGGCGGTTCGCGGGTGTTTATACAAAAAATATGGTATGCAGGCATGATGCACGTAGTGTATAGGTAGTACGTAGGTACTCTGGAGGCAGTATATAGGCCGCTTATGAATGTCAGTAATCTATAGATAGAGTGAAGGTAGGATGTAGTTAGTATGTAGGATAGAGGCAGTACATAGGTACTCTGTAGCTAGTATAGCTAGTATATAGGTAGTATATGGGTAGTTTATAGGTAGTACGAATCAAGTCTGCAGCAAATAGGCAGTACCTGAACGTAGTACGTATAGGTAGTATTTGTAGTATATCAATGTATTCGAATTCTAAAGCTCCCAGATTTTGCAAATAGCAGGCAAACGGGAGACTAAAGTCCCAAAAATTGCAAATAGCAGGCAAATGGGAGGATAAGGCTCCAAAATGTTGCAAATAGAGTTGAAAAAGGTGAGGCGAAGGCGACTTAAGGGGGACCCTACCCTAGGAGGGCGGCGCTGGGATCATATTTATGTGTTTGTTTTTAATATCTTTACTTCTTGAAATGTTTTTATTTCATTTGTTCATTGCTGTATGTTTGTTTCGTTAATTCATTTATTTGTTTACTTTGTTTATCCATTCATGTATTTGTGTATTCAATTTGTTTGATTTATTCATTAATGGGTTTATGCGCATGTTTCCTACAGAAAAGCGCCTGGGCTGAATAAGCTGCAGGTCACTACAATGTCATTGCGAAATCAGGCCTCATCCGTGTCCTCCATTTTCAAAGACTCAATTTTCACACTGCGTAATCATTTGTTGTAAGATCACTTTGCAACGAACCAGACTTGCTACAAAATCACTGAAAACTTTGCTTGGCATAACCTCGGCTGAGTAGTTGAGTTGAGAGGCTAAAATGTAAGTACCAAGATCCAGGTTGTTGGTCATTGTTGGCCATTGCCCCCTATGACCAGACAATGATCGATACATGATGAACCCTTTTCATCATAATTGTAGGTTTGCCGCTGATGCATGTCCAGGCTGAAAACCCAGGGCTCAGAATTCATCGTGGAGCGAAAAAGTCGAGGTGCCGGGCCCAGCAATACAGCCAAGGGCGGCCTTCATTAAGCTGGCCAATTGGCCTGCTAGAAGATCTACAAGCAGGGCATGGTCAAATGAACAATTGCATGATGGGGAATTATGATGGGAAATCTATATTGTAAACCACGGCATTTCGAAGGTAAACCGTGACCAGTTTGATTGTTTTTTTCTTGGATCTTGCTTCTCATAAAACGCTATTGCGGAACTTGTCGGCAAAGGTACGGGTCTTCCATTTTCAAGGTATTATATAATATAGCTTTTGCAAAAGTAGCAGTGTTTCTTCAGCAGAACCAGCAGTAACACTTCATAGTCAGTACTTCTGCAGGGGACTCTTTTCCACAGTGACTTGCGCCAACAGTCATGTTGACATTCTCTGGAGTGCGCGGTGGATTGTACCAACCAGCCAACCAATAGCAGTATATTCGCAGTAATGATGGCCTCCATTGACCATCGCTAGCCACTTTTTATCAACCACAGTAGTGATCCATGTTTGCCCCTGGTGCAGTCAACCAGCAATCTGCATAGAATCAAAACCTCCCCAATGTTGTTGCTTGAAGATGAATGTTGGTGGAAAATTCTTGAGAACTGCTGGGGATGTGTCAACAAGAGACGCGTTTGTCAGTATTTGCCACCCACCCAAGCCAAGTCTGTTATTTTTTTTTCCAGGTCCGAGGGCCAGGTGAAAGTGGACTACGGGCGGGGCGGGATGTCCTCCCATTGGACGACGTCAGCGGATGTTTTTTGGGATGTCACCAATGGGGCAAAGCTAAAATGTCAGTTGTATGTACTGTAGTTCATAGACCCATGGTTTTGATTGTGGGTTATTTGCGCACCTGCGCCTGATTTGACATATCTATATTTATATTCAAATATGAATAAAATATATACATATATATTTGTATGTGTGCATATATGTGTTAATTTATTTACCTGCATTTTTATTCTTTTGCATGGTGTATTGCACATGTTCCAGAAAAAATGCAGTTATCGCCGTGGGCTGGCGATGACACATTTTGATTCGTAATGCATTTTGTCAAAAACGCCTTGCAGGTGACCATATCTTCACTGGAAAAAAAATCTTCAGAATCAGTTGTATGGCTGTGTTTCTCTTGAAGTGAGGGTGCCCTCAAATCAGGGGGTGATTTTTTCCCAATGATTTTGTAGCCAGCTGACCTTTGAAGTACCCTGATCGCAAGAAATGTATACATCAAACATGGACCGTTGGTCATGTCAGCCATTTGCACTGAATCA
Source organism: Symbiodinium kawagutii (assembly GCA_009767595.1). Classification (NCBI taxonomy): domain Eukaryota; class Dinophyceae; order Suessiales; family Symbiodiniaceae; genus Symbiodinium; species Symbiodinium kawagutii. Next base: position 153,564 of record VSDK01027261.1, on the reverse strand, counting down.
TACCAATCATAAGCCATGAGTTGCGTGAACCACTAAACATTCCCGGTCGCAAATAGGTTCTGATTAGGTGTTGACCCATAGCTATTTTCCAGTTTACCCGGGACATTTCCCTGTTCGATTCTGAGTGAGCAAACATGGCCAATGATAGAATAAACATTGACCATAATGTCCGGTCGTGAACAATGATTGATGACTTGATTCTGTACTGATCAGGATTCATGACCACCGCATCACAAAGGATTAGTACAACTTCCAGTGATGACCCCCTTACCACATGAAATCTGTCGGGTTTTGCTGGCTTTTGGTTTTGCTGGAGGTTTCTACCTTTGGCACCGCTCTGGAGCTGTTTTGCAGTTCGACTCCTTGATGAACAACAGGCAGTGGTGGGACTCAAGATGACTCAAGACCCTTTTGCAGGCCTCCACGTTGCATATATTACCAAGTCCTTCAGAAGTGGTTAAATTATGGCAATACCACCTGCTCGCATTGACGGTTTCATTGAACAATCCGCAAACATCAGACAAACTCCAGCAGTCGACCAGGACCGATCCCACCTCACAGAAGTGCATCATTTTTTTCATTGGTTTCATCCATGCCAAATGGCCCAAGATTTGCTCCATCACCGCTAGTCCGCTAGTTGGTCATCCTGCAACATGGCTGCCGCCTTTGACCCGATGTTCACCCATCCTTGTAACTGTATGATTCCTTGGGACTGCTGTTACTCCAAAGATAACTTCAGATTCCCTGGAACTGCATGGGAGTGCTATTTTCACCGAAGGATGCCATGCGCCGCCAACGCCAGGACCTTCATGGCCCCTGCACGGCTCTTGCAATGCATTCTGCCGGATGTGCTCAACAACGAATACGTCCTCTATGCCGCGCGGCAAGCACTACAGGTTGACCCAGTTGACAGCATGGACATTGACAGTAAGCAGGTCATGATGATTAACCAGGCTATTTCGACACATTTAAAGGCTTTGAAAATCGACTAAATTTGGATAGATTCAAAGACAGATTTCAGCAGCATGAAGCTGTTGGGTTTCAATTTCTAGAAACTCGGTGGCTGAAATCCCAACTTCCTTCGGAAATGGAACCCTGCCTCCCATCGTTTGCCAGCCAATTTCAGAATTGGTTCCAGGACCGTTGGGGTTTTGTCTCTTATTGTTCTTCAGTTGGTTGGACCTTGGTTTCGGGATGCCTGGAACTACCAGTAGCCATTCACTGTTTCCTTCTACTGGATTAGCATGCCCTGTTGAGGGCTGTTTGATTTTGCATTCTGTCATCAAAGGCTCTTCGGCCTTTCATCCTTTGAGCAACCGTGGCACAGTGTTCAATGAGCGCACCTGAAGGAAAAAATCAAATGCCTTCCGGCGCCGCTACGGGCCCTAAGTTGCCAAAATGGATATGCCAACACATGTGTTTTTTAGGGTTTCAAGCTTGAATACCTTATGAGGATGAAACAAAGGTTTTGGCTCTGTTGTGGGTCAGTTTTTTGGTCTAGGTTTGGATTTTTTTGACTCAGTAGAATGGATCCATTGAAAGATCACGTTTTTGTTCACACACTTCAGACAGGCTCCAGCGAGGCTTGCTCGATAAACTTGGGTTCACGACTTTGCCCGGTTTAACCTTTCAGATTCTTTTTCACGGTTCTGGGCATGCAAAATTCATGTCATGTCCTTTCTGCATTTTTGTGCTCCTATATTTGCAGTTGCCAGCTGGCGGTTGGATAAGCAATTTTATTCATTGGGTATTTTCCCGACTGCCGGGTCAGGGTTGTTAGATTTTATCAGAGTTGTCTCCTTCTCCTCCTCCTTCTCCTCATCGTCACCTTCTGCGAGCTTAGATGGGAGTGGGCCATGCCGGACCTGAACAGCGAGCGTCAGATCCCAGATATGTCAGCTAGAACGCCAGAAGGTAGGCAAATAGAATGCTAGTAAGAATGTCAGAAGATGATGTGCCATAAAGAACGCCAGAAAACATGCTAGGTAGAATGCGAGCAAAAATGTGGCAGAAGATGTGTCAGATAGAACCCCAGAGGATATGCCAAATCGAATGCCAGTAAGAATGTCAGAGGAATAGAAGATATGTCAGATAGACAATATCCCAAACAGAATGCCAGTAAGAAAGAATGTCAGAAGATATGTCAGATAGAACGCTAGAAGATATCCCAGAGAGAACGCCAGTTAGGATGTCAGAAGATATGTCAGATAGAACGGCAGAAGATATCGTAGATAGAATGCCAGCAAAAATGTGTCAGAGGATATGTCAAATAGAGCGCCAGTATGTGCGCCAAAGCTGGAGAAAATTCACAATATGTCAGAGCATATGCTCGAACATTTGTCAGACTGGTATGTGACGGTGGGGATCACTCAAAGTAAGTTATGTATTTCTATGACCAGCCCCCGAAACATACCCATTTGCATCAGCATTTGCATGTTCAACTGGTGCGAAATAACATACACTCGAAACACACCCACAAAACATAACCCGAGGCAGACCCTCAAATCTGTGACATGTTTCACGAAACATACCGGGACCATTTCACCGAAACATGCCCCCAACACAATCACACAGACGGGGGTCGATAGTCTTGAGAAACTCCCACAGTCCGCCATCAGGCAAAGTTCCACATTGGATTTTGAATGGTTTCCTTGATTAGTATTTTGGGAATAAAAGATGACCACCCCTTACAAATGTTTGTTTGCTCTTGTTTTGATTTGCAAAATATTGCCCTCCAAGAGCAGAAATCCAAAGTCAATGTGCAATTTTGGCACGTTTGGCCCATGTTGTCAAACATTGTTTCAGAACATAGGGTTGAGGTTGGAACTTTTGAAACAATTGGCCACAAAGCTGCAGGAAGTCTAGTTTCCCAAGCCTTTCTTTATGAACCATGATTTGCATCGGAAACTTGTCAAACACCGATATTTTGGGAACCTCTTGAAACTTGTGGGACCCTTGACGCAATTAAAACGGGGATCATTGAAATATAAAGTTTCTATTTGTGGAATTTCTGAGCTGCTGGATTTGCAAGAGAAGTGAATTGCATAGTGTGTTTTCTCAACGGTAAGTGCACACAGCATTGAGCAAGGATGCGTGCTTTGGTCTTCCAGTGGTACCAGCCATAAGTTCAGTAATTTCTTTAAGTTTGCTTGGTAGGCTTAGCTTTTGTAGCCGTTTGACCAGCCACAAAAGGACAGAATTCGCTTAGCGAAATTTGCTGCCCACATTGGAGGTAACTCAATATACTCAGCAGAGTTGCAGTTGGTGTGATGTGATGTTCTGTGCACAAGCCAAAAGCAATGCAAAGGGTAGCACGAACTACTTGCATTGAGATGTGCCCCTGGTGTTTGGCAACATCTGTAGATCAACTACTCTTGTGGATGACTCATTCTTGGGGATTAGCTGCAGGGATTTCCACTTCACTCATCACGGAAATCAAGCGGTCCTTAATGTGGCATTAGAGACGAAATATTCTGTATTGATTTGTGCGCCGTGTGCGAGCAGGGTGGAACATTTGCGGTGTCAATAGTGTTTGGCCAAATCAGTTTCGTTGATAAGTCAACCGTTCGTAGAACTTTAGCAAGGTTTAAAGCAGTGTGCAGATTGAAGAAATCAAGAGCTGAACATTCCAGAGATTTCTTCAGGAGATAGAGTCTGGCTGGAAAAGAATCATTGTTAGCAGCTATGTAGATCTATGTAATTGAGCTTTGGCAGCATCGCTTCTGTAAGAAGACAATAACTCTAACAGCTCCATTCACCCAGTTGGGTTTCAGTTGGGTCCCAGTTGGGTCGAAGCTGAGGCCATCGCACATGCCAGCAATGAGGATATTTTCGAGTTCCATGGCTGTCAGGCCTGGAGACCCTCGAGAGTTATCAGCACTGATGGGTGGTCCAACATGGTGACTCGTGGGGTATGGGTTGATCAGACTTCTTCTTGGCAAAGGGTTAGGTCCTAATTAAGGTTGTGTTATCTTGGTTGATGAGGGTCAGCAAACTCATTGGTTCACAATGATGTTTGATGATGAGGGGAATGATCAAAAAATATCAAGGACGATCTGGGACCCACTTACCCTGCAGGAAACTCATTGGCAGACCCCACCACAAGGGGGTTGGAGATGATGTTTTTTCGCATGGTACGGGCATGAATGTCCAAGACCAGGTGAAAAGCCAGCTTCTAGCCATGAAGTAGCTGGGACATCGCGCAAGGGTGCCTGTGTGAGTGAACCTTTGAAAGATCATGAAAGATCAACAGAGACCAGATTGTAGCAATTAGCTTGTGTTAGTTGAGGCACGAAGAGACCCCTGATGACCCATATAGTCATGCTGCCAGTGGGATAGTTGCATTTAAACCTGGAGGACAGCACCGGATCACAGTGGGGAGACCACCGTGACGTGCCTCTACGGGCATCACATATTGGTGAGCCCAACCCTTGGCCGAACCTGACCGCATGAGGTATCAACATTCAGATTTTCTCAGATTCAAACACGCTACCATCAACACAATCAACTCATATCAACTTCATACATCTCCGTAGGAAACTACAATCTTTCGGACCATCTTTGCAATCAAGATGGTCTCCTGTGTCATCCCATCAGTTATATTTGCGTGCTACTGCTCATGCTGCAGGGCAAGACCACTCAGGCAGCATTGGGCAGACGGTTGCACTACCGAAACTATTGAGATTTTTGAAGTAGATCCCTGAAGCAAAACAATCAGTTTCCTGCAAAATTCAATCGGTCATAAATTGCCGACATGCCTGCTTTTCACATTGTTTCACACTATGGTCGGTCTTTGCATCAAAAACCGACCATCACTTTGGATATCTTGGTCTCCCGGTCCGGGAAGTACCGATTGCTGCTACATTGGCAAATGCCAGCCATTGCTGTACTCTAAAACCGATTAGTGTCGTTTTCTATGAAACATGTGGTTTTCCTTAAGGGTTTCTTTCTTTGGAAACTGCAACGCTCTTGGACTGTCCAAGGGCACTCCTTGTCAGGAACCGATGGGCATCAGTGATGTCATCGCCAGGCCATCATTTCTTTGGGATGGAGCCAAGCATGGCTTAGCGCTACAGTGGATTCAGTATTGAGCATCACCCTGGCGAATCTCGACGGAGATGTTTCTGGCGCCAAAACATTCAGTACGTCCTCAGTTGTGAACAAACACCTATGATCACCCATGACTATGACAATGACCTTTAATGAAGCAGATGCAAGCACCCCAACAAATCGGTTTATTGAGATAAGGAGATAGGTTGTCTATTTGGCAGGTCGGTTGTTCGACACTACTTCCCAGATGTAGTTCAGTAACAATTGATTCCCTAGCTAGATGGCTGTGAAAGCTTGTGGTGAGCAGGTATGTTTTCCAATATGTGGAGATCTCGAACCAGGTCAAGCGGGTACACAAAGAATTTTCACTACACCATTGGAGACTGGCGTGAAAATCAAGATCCGATACTATTAGGATTGTCATGATAAGTTGATCCAGAATTTTATATAATCGGTTTAACCTGTTTAAACTATAAGGAAATCTAGCAGGTACAGATAGCTGTAAGTTGTAAACAAGGATAGATAAGGTTAGTAGGTAACTTGTAATGGTAAATGTTTCACAATGTGTTTTGTTGGGTGGCAAAAGTTGACGGAGGCACTGCCTTAGTGGATCCGACTGGATTCCACTGGTTGCACTGTGAATCACTGCGCCCACTGTGATTGCACTTGTTTACGCATAGATTTGCGTCCCGTCCGATCGACATCTCAAATTTTGTCAACTTTCAAGATGCAAGGGACGATCCATTTGTTGATAATCGCCGATGGTAGAATGCCCTCAGGTATTTTCTGGGCTATGCGCATGCGCAACTCCCTGGAACGTTCTAGTAAAGGGTGATCAAACCAAGTGCGTTTACTGCAGACGCTGTTCTCATCAGTATCCTCATTATCACTGCCACAATCATGATGATATTGACAATCGGTCATGATCATCACCGCGATAGCCTTACGGTCATCACCATGGTCATCCCTGGCATGATCATCAATTTTGAACTCTAACATTCTTCCAAAAATGACAATCGGTTCATGTACTTTGCGTTTTGTGACATATTTAGATCGTGGAAAGTTGCCAAACGACAAAGGAACCCCTGCATCTTTAAATCTGTTGTTGTTGTTGTTGCTGCTGCTGGTGCTGTTGTTGTTGTTGTTGTTCTTGTTGTTGTTGTTGTTGTTGTTGTTGTTGTTGTTGTTGTTGTTGTTGTTGTTTGAAGTTTCATCGGAATCTGAACAACTCACTTCAAAACTATCAAGCAGACATGAAGGCTGCTAAACCATTGATTATTCACGGCTGATGGTTGTCAATGACCCCAGCTACCAATAGCTACCACCTGTTTTGGGACAGCCCACATTTACACTGCGTTGCCAAGGATCTTATTTGCTGTCATCACCATTTGCCTGAGCCGAGCAGAGCCACTTGGTGTGGCTTTAAAGAAATTTCCATATGTGGTATCATGATTTATCGTCATTCGATGTCATTCGATGTCATTCGCTCCCATTCCAAGGGACAGCTAGTTGATTCTAGTTGTGTAGAAGGAACATGGTTGTGGTTACAGCACAAACACGCCACAGGCATTAATCATCAACTTAGTGATAATCTAGTGGCCATTATCATTGTCTAAGAAATCAACCACGTCACAGGTCTCGCTCTACCCATTTCTCAACATCGCAAACATGGACCTTGGATGGCGTTGGAGATGCCGCTCTTAGAAACTTATGCGATCATGAGTTATACGCATTATCTAGAACTTACGCGATCATGAGATGTTTCTTTACGTTCTTGTACTGTACTGTAATGTACTGCTGTAATGTACTGTACTATTGATATCAATTCCTATTCGATGTCTTACAACGCCAGTGCTCTCAGTTGCATTTCAAGGTCCGATTGTCCTACACGGAGGCGTTTCTAAAAGGGCTCAAGCTCATTGAAAAGGCCGACTCTATGGCGCCCCTTTGCCAATGGAAGCTATTTCTGATTTGCATCACCTTGACATTCTTGTTATGTTTGATCTCAGTGAGCTTGACTACCCCGTCAAAATGCAGTGTAGCGGCCGAAGCTTTCAAATTTGTTGCCGCCCACAAACGTGAGCGTGCGACATATCAAGAGAACAACAGGGGTTTGATCCTGTGGTCATATGGGCGCAGCGCCACGGGTTCTTTCATGTTTTCTTTGCTTGAAACATCAAAACTCAAGTTCTGTCAGGGCGACAAGGAGAGCTTCCGGGTTGGACCTCGATTGTCTTCGTCATCATTTCAAGACTGCATGGACAGGGGTGAGCTGTTGACCCATATCACGCCAACGGATTTGCTTCTAGGCAACTCCACGTTACGTACACCAGAAGCAGTTTTTCAGGCAGCATACAAAGCTGGCTTCAGAACAGTGGTGACCGACTTCCGCCAGAACCAGCTAGCACGTGACGTCTCGCACTACAGAAAAGGTCTACGCAAAAAAAACTTTGTCCCTAAGTTCTTGGATGGTGTCGACGACCTCACCGCGCGCTTTGAAGACATGAAAAGGTTCTGGATTCGTGGAGTCGAAGCAGCACAGGAGATTGGACTCACAATCGTACCGTGCAGCTTTGCAAGCCTTGTAGAGGATGTATGTCCTTGTGTTCGGACTGCCCTTGCTACGCTCAGTTCACTAAGCAAAGAAAATTCTTCCAATTGTCAAAGCTTGGAAGTTCACACTCAAGATGCGAAGAAAGAAAAGACATTGGAATCGCTGATGCCTCCAGAACTGGCTGCGTGGATGCGTGGACAAGTGATAGGAACAGCATACGAATGGATGTTGCATCTCGAAGCTGAGGATTGGCCCAAACATGTCGCCCCACCAGTGCCCATGCCCAAGTGGAGGCCGACTCCTTGCCCTGGACTGCTGGCCCGACTCTTTGGCGACTCCGACTAAGCGTGACCGAGAGCAAAGAAGTTTTTCACATGGGGGGGGGGGGTGGTCTTTGAGGCCAGCCATGGATAGGGCGCTCCAAGTGACGAAATCCCTTTGGTTTCTTCTTTGCTGGTGGAGTTTTCCCTGTGCTGTGCCTTTACATGTTTAAGATGGAACCTGAGCCCCCAAAGCCTGGATTTTTGAAAATCTCCAGATGTCGGATTGCATCTTCAAAGTTGGGCGTTTGATTATGATATGTTATATTGATGCACAATTGTTTGACGTAGCCAGTGGTTGCACAGGGAAAGGAAGAAAAGGTCGAGCCCCCTGCATTTGCTGTTTTGCAGTTTCTGCTGTGGTTCTCATTTTCAATACTTATTGCCAGCAGAGCGAAGAAAATCCCATTGCCCTTGACCCGCAAAAATGGAACCAATACACTTTCGGCATCATGAATACGTTGAATAAGAAACAATATTGCTCAGCAAGGAACTCCAAGAAAAAAACATGGTGATGGTGGTCTAAGATTAGGTGAATCACCAGCTGCACCACCTGCTTGGATTGCTTGGTGGTTTCAATGTGTTTCAAACAGCTACAGTTCATCCAACTTGCCACGAGATTTCCTGCCCTGTTTTTGGGGTTGCTTGGATGGTTGTGTCATAGTTTGTCAACGTTTTGCTGCTTGCGGGTTGCCAACTTGACAATGAATATCTATCACAAACAGTTGTCTAATAAACATGATGATGTACAACCTAGGACCATGGCATTGATGAATATGATTCCCTGTCAACAAAGCGATTGTGATGATCATTTAACATGTTGAATCGAATAGTTGCCAGCATTTATTTGCCATTATCAAGCCAATATCAACCCAATTCAAGTCATATTGTTCATGTTAAACTATAAACATTACCCATGCTTGATATTTTTGACCATGATGACCCATTATTCAGCCATGATTGAGCACGATTGATGAACCAATATCAAACCGGCATGAAATATCATGAAGTTACATGAGCCATGATTGGTTTGCAAACATTCTTACCAATGTTATTTTTACCATTAAGAACCCCTATTCACATCGGCGATGACATTTGCCCCAGATTTTAATCTGGGTTGTGATACTGTAGCTAGAAACGGTGTAAGATGTAGTTAGGAATTGTTTTCAAGGGTAAAATGTAGGGATTTGAAGTTACAGTAACAGCTGTTCGTTCTTGCTACATTGTTTTCCTGAGGTAAGTTGTAGGATTGTAAGGACCGAACATATTGGAATGTTGAACACAGAGCACCTTGTACGTCCTGACAACTTTGATGCTTTTTTCTAGAGCCCCCCTCGCCAAAATGTAGTAATTAATCATTCTGTAGCCATGAAGTTTGCTTGGGAATCACGGGGAAAACTCGGTATGGAGCTTAGATTGCTTAGATGTATTATTTTTTGTTTCTGCGGGGATTACCCGCAGGGAACCCCCACGGTTATGAAAGCTGTGATTCTTGAGGAAAAATTGCAAACATAATCTGGCTGAGTGGCAAAGGAACGTAAGAAATTGGAGATGAATGCACACATGTAACATAAATAGATCTTTATGCACCATTTGTGTTCCCATTCGGCCCATCATTTTGTAGCAGTTGGTAGTGTGAGCACCTGGTCCTGATTTTTTTGTGCAAACACCACAGGATCATCAACGAAACGGACCGCTTTGCTGAAAATGATAACATGTTCCAGTGCCCAGCGCTAAACCGTTTTAGTGGAGATTGTTTTTGCAGAAAATGCTCCAGTCCAGTGCCCAACCTTCTAGTGGAAACCCTTTTGTAGAAAATGTTCCAATGCTAAGCAGTTTTAACGGAAACTTTTTGGAGAAAATGCTTCGGCGACCCCAGTGCTAAATCGTTGTAGCTTAGCGGAAACCTTTTGCAGGAAACGCAGCAGTCACTAAATCGGTTTAGCACTGGAACATTTGGTGGAAATCGTTTTAGAGGAAGTTTTCCCGACAATTTGCACCCCTTCGAGTCAAGACATAGTGATTGGGGTCCACTCTAGGACAACTTTATCGTCCACAAATTGCATTCCTAGTTCTGGAAGTGATCCTGATGGTGCTTTTACAAGTCAACATGAACACGCATTTTCAGAAAGCATTTTGTAGGCCCAATTGGTCGGCCTAGAAGAAGGATATCCCCAGGAGATTTGGCAGGCAAGTTCTAGGGATGACCCTGTGCACCAGGAATGTGTCCCCATCCAGTGCTGGTGGGCTTTATGATCCAGGCCAGCCACTCCTTCTGGCTTCACGCTTTTGGGCATCGCTGCACTGCTGGTGGCTCGAGATCCAACGACGCACTGCTGGTTGGGATATGTTGGGAGGTAAGAAATATGATAAGAACACTTCTGAATCACATGTGATATATTTTTCTGAATCCCAGGTCTTTCTCAAAAGCTTTTGCCCCCAAATCATCCAGTATTATTCAATTCTAGTAATAAACCCTGCAATTGTGGAGCACCTCCACTGCGAGAAACTACCAATTGATACACTGTTTGCATATCATACTTAGATATATGTATATATTATATATACATATGTTTCTTTAGTTTAAATATAGATATATATGTACATATGTTGATATATATATATATATCTATCATATCTATATTTTTGTTCATTTATTTGTTTAATAAATATGTATATTTTGATTGCTATATTTACTTGTTTATTTATTCATTCATTTATTTATTTGTTCAGATGTATATTGATAATTTTCAAAATAGTTTACTGATATGTAGATTCTTATGGGTTTTATACCTAATTCCGTAAAAGAAGAGTCGCTAATCTCCCCCCAGTTTTTAGAATTTCTTGAAAGGCGGTGTGCAAACATAGTTGCTTGGGGTAGGGTACAAATCAAATTGTTCAATCTACTGTCATTAATTTGCTTGGTTGGTTTTAAAAAGTGAACGTTTCCCCGGCTCTCAAGATCATAGCCTTAAACGATTGGAGATGCAGCTACCATTGAGTGGTTTGGATTGTCCCAGGAATGGATTGTTTGCTGGTGAACATTTGCCAAGAGAAGTACACCACAGTTTTTAGGAGGGTCGGAGGATACCCAACCGCAAATATTATGTACAGTAAGGAGGCAACAACGGGTTCAATAGGTGAATCATGGTGAATCATTCAGATGAGACACATGGCACCTTTGGTTTGAGTCTCTTCTGGAGAACCGTTCTTGCTATTCATGATGTTGGCATGTTTGACCCATATGTGGGTCTCGCGACATGAAACTCAGGTGAGTCTGGAATAGGAGAGAACTGAGTTGGAAGCAGAGCACTTCCCATAATGCATTCCTGATCCAAGCTGACAGATTGAATTG
>VSDK01027261.1:119786-137286 GCA_009767595.1 Symbiodinium kawagutii | reverse complement strand
GACTGCATGAACAGGGGTGAGTTGTTGGTCCATATCACGCCAACAGATTTGACCCTAAAAAAATCCACATTGCGGACACCTTACGAAGTTTTTCAGGCAGCGTATAAAGCTGGTTTCAGAACGCTGGTGACCATTTTCCGCCAGAACCAGCTAGCACGGGACGTCTCAGCCTACAGACAGGGTCTACGAAAGGAGGGGAGGGTTGTTCATATGCTTGATGGTGTCGAAGACCTCACCATTCGCTTTGAAGACATGAAAAGGTTCTGGATCCATGCAGTCGAAGCAGCACGGGAGATTGGGCTCACAATGGTACCGTGCAGCTTTCCAAGCCTTGTGGAGGATGTATGTCCTTGTGTTCGGACTGCCCTTGCCACACTAAGTTCACTAAGCAAAGAAAATTCTTCCAAGTGTCAAAGACTGCAAGTTCACGCTGAAGATTCCAAGAAAAACAAGACATTGGAATCGCTGATGCCTCCAGAACTAGCTGCGTGGATGCGTGGACAAGTGATAGGAACAGCGTACGAATGGATGTTGAATCTCGAAGCTGAGGGTTGGCCCAAAGATATTGCACCACCTGTGCCCATGCCCACATGGCTGCCAGACGGAGGCCGAATCCTTGCCGCGGACTGAGCTTTGGCTTTTGAACGATTTGCCATTTTGGGCGCGTGGAGGCGGCTGGAAAAAGGATTCCTAGCGGTCTATCAGCCACTTCTCAGCCATCGACCACTTGCCAATTCACAATTCATTCGCCCGGATTTGCAATCATTCATTATCAACCACGACTTGTTGTTTTGTTTCAGGATCCTTGGGCATCCTTAGCCTTCTATCCCTCCCTTAGCCTCATGTGTCCTTATGTCATTCTTCCTTATCTTCCTTAGCTTCTTGTGCTTCTTCCTTTTCTTCATTCTTTTAGATTATTTTATTCCAAAGGAAGGGGATTCTTTGAGTGTCCTTGTGGTATCGTTTGCTTAGGCATCCTGCTGGCGATCACGGTGCTCTTTCGCTGGGGCGACGTGTTGACCACCTTCAGGGGCTACCAATGGGTGGGGGAGAAGGTGCCACAGCTCACGGGACGGGTCCGGACGCTTTGAATGTTGTTAGTGACGTTGACCGTTGAAGAGTTGGATGGTTCTGGATGGTTCTGGGTGATGGATCCATGGTTGATGATGAATAATGCACGATGATGGTGGTGAGTGACTTTGGCGATAGCCAGCCGTCTCAGATGCCAACAATGACACATAGTCACATAATATCACATACAATGATGCAGGAGGGATCTAGGGGATATATTTCAACCGGTTATTTTGGCTTTCTGTGGCTGTGCAGGTCAACAAAGTTCCCCAAGTCTTGAATTCACTGGGGCCCAGCTCTGGCGAGCGCCAGCTGTGATCCGGTGCCACACAAAGGTGTGACTGTACGATGTGTGAAGCTGGGCTCAGAACTTGTGAAGAGAAAATGACGGGTAAGATGATCATCTAAGCGCTTTATGGTCAATGTCACTAGGCTCTTTCTCCTGCCTGTAGCCTGTAGCATTGGTTTTATCATTTTTACTGCTTGTTCGTCAACTAGCTGCGGCATCATATATAGTAATATATAGTATAATCAATAATCAATGTAACTGTAGGATTATTTGTTGTTTAAGGTCATTTCAGTAGGCTTACAATTCAGCCACTTGAATTTTGCTTTCCCCCTTGGCCCCCCCTTGGCTACATAGTCAGCACCCTCAAAACCTCAGCTCCACAGGTGTTGCCCATTGAGCGAGCATTGCACCTCGGCTTCGCCCCGCGCATGGTGACCTCGCAAGTCATGAAAGTCTATGCAACGTCAACTCGGTTCCAATCGCATTGTAACATTGAATTCGTCAAATCATTTGAATCTATGTTCTTCATCCTAAGTTGTTCATCTACCCCGTGGTTTACTGGAAACCAGCTTTGAGGTGAAATTTTAGTAACGGGGATTTGGGGTTCCAACACAACTCATGGCTTCTTGGGCCCCCACGAGTGGACCCTTGTCAAGCAGCATGGAAGTGGAAGAGGGCCATAGGAACAATGCTCTTTCAGCTTGGTTTGTGTTCCAATCATGGAGATATGACTTTGGATATCCAAGGATGCAAATTCAATGGAAACAACAAGAACTGTTAAAAGATAAGGGGCGGTTTATATACCACTTGGATGTACAGTAAGAATTGGTGAGATCAAGACCCACCACAAAATTAACATGTCTTCGTGCACGCGTGCAGGTATTCTCCAGAAGCTATACATCTCCAGGAATGGATCGTTTCCCACCAAATATGACCCGTGCTTGGCTCATCTTGGCGCTATTGGCCCTTTATACCTGCCATGCGCATACACAAAAAGATGCTTGGAATATCTTGCATGATGGTTCATGACGTCGGGTTCTGGTTGGATAGGCCTTTGACAGGCCTTTGCTGGAACATTTGTTTCAGTCAGCCATGCTCAACAATGAGCCAGTGATGGGCATCAGAATTGCTTACATTATCATACCACGGTCCTGACTGGCAGTCAAGCTGGTAGATTCATATAGGTTCTATCGTTAACCCTGATACCCATCAGTCAACCATAGGAATCCGGCTGATGGGTCGCTTCGGTCTTAGCTTTATCGACGGAGCTACGCACAGGATCAAACCACCAACCAGTGTTCAACAGACGACCCGTTTGACCCACGCCTTGACTTGGGACGGTCTCGTAGCTGTTTGGGGCGTTTAGGGTCAGTTGGAATTGACATCCTTAGTTGCTTGATGCGAGGTTTCAACAGATTGTACTTTAACGGGTGCTCTTTTGATCACCGGCCATTTTGATAGGAAAAACCCTGATTATCATCAGGTAGTTAACCCTGTTACATTGAAAAACCCTGATTATCACTATGCCGATTCGTGTTTCAACCTGTAGTTCCTTCCCATCCGGCGGTCAGGTTATCCTCTCGGACTTTCGGTGCCATCGTGTGCCTTGGCTTACGCACTACTTCAGCGATTTGGCCCTGGAGACATCCAAATGGCGGGGTCATCTGAGAGAAAATCACAAAAATCACGAAAATACCAAGGAGTAAGTCAACCGAGGGTCAACTTTTAGAATCAGAAACTTGTAGTTTGTTAGGGTAAGATCCCATTCTACCAAGGAGCAACCTTTAGAAAGAATTCGAAGTGGTAAGATATTGGGATCCAAGAAAAATTCCCATAAGCAGTTCCCATTTGCTTAACTAACCCTGCACTTCCCAAAAATGCATGTGTTTCGTATCTTGCCCTCCTATTTAAAAGCAATGGTGATTCTACAGCTGGCTTTGTCGGTTAAACAGAGAGCGATTAAACCTAATTTATCACCAAATTATCATCAATCCCCATCCATCCCATTTTAAGTAACAACCATGATTGTTGGTTACCAAATTCTACAATGGTAACCCGCCCCTTATTTGTTCAACAAATCATAATATAGTGTATTGACCAGCATCAGTGAATTGCCCTCATCCATCGGAAAAAGTATTATTTGCTGTCATTGGCTATATCTATCATTGTGTGAGTCGCATTAAGTAGACCACCTTACTCTGTATGGTTTTGAGCTGATACACATCTGTTGGTGCGAGTCGCAAAGCCCCAACCCTAAGACCTTAGACCCAAAAACATCTAAACACTCCAAAACCGAAGACCCTAAAACACCTGAACCCTAAAGCCCTCGACCAACACCAGAGACCTGAAACCTAAGAGACTAAACCCAAAAACCCTAAAACACACTGAGAAAATGCAACGGACACAGGATGATATGACATGAAATGAGCAACTTAGTTGTTACAGTCGTCACTAGATTGCACAATTTGTTTCGGGTGCCTAGTTTTGCAGGTATGCCTGGCTGATCAGGCCAGATGTCCCATCCAAGACGTAGCTTCGTTGCACACAGTAGGTCAAGCATGCCGTGTGCCCTACAATCCCTTGGGCTCAGGGTTTCCCACACACAAAAGCCTTTGGACAGGCATATGTTCAAGTTGTTGTTGTTGTTGATTGCAACGACAGGGACAAGTTGGAGCCACAAAAAGTGGAAGGGCTCCAGTGTCGTTGGTTGTTGTTTTGTTTTTTGGTAATGGTTTCTGTTGGCGGTGGAGCCAAGTGGACGCGATGTGAAAGCCAAGCGGAGGCCAAGTGGAAGCAAAGTTCAAGCCATATCCATGGCCATGTTTTTGTGCTCGTGTTCGTCAATGTCGTCATTGTGGTTGTGTGCATGCGCGACAGGGACTGATGAGGATGTTGTTGGTGAGCTCGATGGCGTTGATGGGGTCGATGGTGTCGATAGTGTCGATGGTGTCCAATGTGGAAAGTCGAAAGTGCAAGTGTGCAAGTGTATGGTTGTCGTGACCGATACTTGTTATAAGAAATGAAGTTGGATTTTTCTTGTAAATGGCATTATAGTCCAAATCCTGGGTATTCCGTGGATTCACGTAGCTGCTGTGACTCGGATGTTTCAGAGTTCTGAGATTCGAGCTGATTACCCCCTTAAAGGACAAGTTTTGGGCCACATGATTTGGTTTGTCCTGTGTCATTCTGTTGTGGCTGGATACGGCGCTGCTGATCGGGGCACCCTGGCCCCGTGACTGCGGAGTATGTCTACCAACCTGAGAAAGTTTAGGAATTTGGCTCCCCATCTTACGAAAAGACGAGACTACCTGGGCAACCCAGAAGGGTCGGCCTCGAGGACTGCAAACCACACTGAGAAAATTCACAATGCGTAGAATCATTTGACTTTAAATTAGCATGCAACTTAATTGTCAGACTTTTCACTAGATTGCTCAATTTGTTTCAGGGCCCCAGTTTTGCAGGTACTGTCTGATCAGGCAGATATCGCATTAGCTTCGTGGCACGTTCTTTCGAGGATGCCGTGTGCCCCTCATTTCAAAGCAAAATGTATAAAAATCTGATCTGCAATCCCTTGGGCTCACGGTTTCCCACCCCCCGCCCACGCACACACAAACATGCATGTCTGAATTTGAAAATATTTGAGAGCTTTGAATTGTAAACCCTAAAACCCAGGGGCCCGGCCCAAATCCATAAAACCCAAATTTCTTAAACACCTTAAGCCTAAGTCGACACCATGCACCCAGCTGCCTTTGGTAGACCTAATACCAGCCATCCATCAGTCGGTGCTGAGGTGGGTCGCATGTTGCGCCTTCACCAACTCCTACGTGGCATTGGGCCTGAGCGGCTCTGACTCCTGGAGTCGGACCAGGGAGGGGTTCAGACCATGGGGTGCTGTGGTAGTTTTGGTGTGCCAGGAAAGTGTATTTGTAAGATGTTGTAAGTACTTAATCTAGTAGTTTTTAGCTGATAATATCTTGAGACTAAGAAGGCAAATGTGCATCTAATCAAAACATTATCAATCATCATCATTTTTGTTACCGTCATTTGCAGAGCTGTTTTGAAAGCATATAATGGATGGTTGGTTGAATGATTATACATGGTGGGTCAATCACACAGGCATACAGTTAAACTAAGTTCTATATTTGTTTGTAGTGTATGTACCATGGGCTGGCTATTGGTTTCTCTTGCCCCTGTTTCACACATTGTACTAGTACGGGCCTTTATCAAACTTTAGCTCTCATTACATCCAGCAGCAATGACGCACCATTCATTTTTTGTTGCTTGCGGTTGCTCGCTACCCATCCACCCTGAAGCATCAAATAAGTGCTGATTAATGTGCACCTGCAGCCGAGGGCCAGCAACGCCTTCAACGAGCAACAGCACTTCTTTCAAATCTATATAATCAACACTAACCATCACCAACCATCAACAGAGATATTGGTAATTTGTTACCGGTTTGTAACCAGAGAAGCAACATGAATATGTACAATCTGATCAACAATAAGCAACGACGTCAGGTACACATGCAACTAACTGGTTGGTTGCTTGAGCACCCACAACGATGACACCTATAAGGTCACTGATGCCCCAGTAGTGGCCAACGACCGTGTTAAACAAAGAGTTGTGTCATGGGTGTAGGAACCATCCCCGGTTCTTGGCTGGAATCCTTTTAAACCAAGTGGCAAGTGGCTATATATCTATATCACCCCTTAACTTCGCTTGACAATGACCAGCTGTCACGCAGTCCCATGTAATGCCTATGGTAAATGTGTTTTGATTTTGCTGCTGGAAAATATCACAGCAATCAGCAGCTGTCATTGGAAACTCACATCGTTTCACAGGAGCCAAGCGATAGCATGCAATAGCCCACTAAGGAGTCGGTGTTTCACAGTTTCTTCGTGGTTTATCGCTTGGGCTTTCTCAGCGACCTGGAACATCGAGTTTGGAACTCCATGGATGACCAGGTGCAACGGGAATGTGGATCTTGGTGACCGCGCTATAGCTTGATTTCTGCTTGTTGCTCTATTTGAGCATGTCATGCTTTCTTTACTTTTTGTACTCTTTGATTTGTTTTCAAATGTAGTATTTTCTTTGTATTTGCCACAAACCAATAATCATACCTGCATAAACACGCAGAAACGTAGGTGGACTACATTACACTAGATAAAACATGTATATATATACATATAAATACATATATACGTTAGCATGTTGCCTTTTGCAAATCTTGTCACGCGACGTAATTGGCAGCCATTTCTCCAAACCAATATTCGTTTGGTTTTTGGCCATCCACGTTGCGAGTTGAACTACCACCCTACAAGTAGGGGCCACTACCATCTTGTTTTTGCGACCATGGTACCTGCTTGCCCGCAACCATGGTTCACGTGGGATTGAATGAGAACAATAGTTCGTGAGTTTTGACAAGCACAATGAAAGATGATATTAGGCCAATACGTGGTCACGACCAACGACAAACAATGGCAATGGCAGGATAACCACTGGACAAGACAAACTGATTTATTAGCCTCCATCGTTTTTTGCCCGCGAAAGCTAGAGATACCACCAGACAAAAGACACCAGATAGAAACAGCAGAAGAGAAAGAAACATCAGAGAGAAAAAATATCAGCAAAAAAGCGCCAGAGGGAAAAAGGGAAAAAAAAGGAAACAAAAAAATTCCGGAGCAAAAACACCAGCAAAGAAACATCAGAGAAGGAAAAAAACAGCGAGAAACAACATAACAAAGAAAAACAGAAAAACACCAGGGAGAAAAAATATTACAGAGAAAAAACGCCAAAAGAAAAAAACATAAGAGCAAATTGAGCAAATGCACCAGAAGAAAAAACATCAGCAGAGAAAGACACTAGCAAAAAAAACAACAGGAAGAAAAAACACCAGAGATAAGAAAAAACACCGGAAAAGAACCAACACCGGAGAGAAAACACCATAAAATGAAAACAACATCACCATCATCATTTCCAACCATCGTCCACAAGATGACTTCATCTCAAACAACTCTCTCTTCCTATAAGCTACAGATTCTGGAAACTTCCGCCGCCGCCTTGTGCGGTTATTAGCCCATCTATTCATTTGGTCATTTGGGTTGCGGGTCCCTTTTCGGGGTAGCTTGGGATAGCTAGCGTGGCCATGAATCGAAGCTATATAGTCCAATCCAGATGTTACAAATTCATGTTAATGATTCCCTTGACCCGAACTGCCAGCGTAGTAGTAGTCCAACAGCCATTGCGCATGCCAAACGACATAGTTTCAAGCCTGGTACGCCACCACTAAAGGTCCATTCCCAATGTTCACAGGTGATCATTGCACCAGTATATATTTGGTGGATTGCACGGTCAGAAACCAACCGCAAATTGAGATGATTCAACAGCCATGTGCAATACTGAACCAGCGACAATTTCCGATTTTAAATCATGTTGCTTAGATTGTCGCAACACTTAGCCATTCAATATGTTCATGCCCTTGTTCACCTTTCCTTTGCAGGACCCTGCTCGCGACATGGCCGCTGCTAGGGCGCTCAGGGGTAACATTCCGTTCTCCGATGATGGAAGGGTGATGGGTCGTAGGGTATTCGAGTAGTCGTCGTTGTGGACAATAGTGGGTTCTCACGCTGATGTTTGACAAAATATGTTCACAATGGTTATTGATGATATTGGATGATTGTCAAAGAACTGTCAATGATTGTTAATGATGATTGAATAGAACTGATCCTTATTCGTTGGTTATCAATAGCATGGCTGAAAAAATGATTAATTTTCAGAAGACACTCATGAGTGTTCCCACCAAAAAATGATCAAGTGCCATCATGAAGGATCATTGATGAGTGATGGCTCATACTCGTACCACTGGTTTAGAATGTTGGATATAAATAGGAAGCCCGGGTGAGATTGGCTTTGTTCCGGATCCAAAAGCATCCAAAGATTTGAAACTGGAATTAGCCATTCAATGTCACTAGGTCAACATTTTGAACATTGTTAGACATGGTTCAAGAACCGTTTTTTGCCATTAAATGCAATGTTAAATCGGCTGTTTAACATACCGAATATCAATTTGTTCTGCCCTGGGGCAGCTTCGAGCGACGGGGAGCTGGGAACTCCTGGCCCGAAGTGGAATCGATGGAATTCATAAGATTTCATGCGTTGATGGCATAGTTGATTGGGTGATTTGGTTCATGAGGGGCAGTCAGTGGCTTAAGCTTGTTCACGATGGTCGATTCACAATCGTTGATGTTTCATGCTGATGTTCTGGTTGGTGGTGGCATTGCCTCAGCTGGGGGCCCATTGCAAGGTGCAGTATGGCATGACATGCAACAGGATCCAACCGGCTGAACTTATCGATGTGATTCGATTTGGTGATATGGACTTCGATTGATGGCTGGTGAAGATAGTTCCTTCGAACTGGAGTTTCAACAAGTCCGCTCCGTATTGAGGCTGAACTTGATCCCGTTATGATTTGATGTTATTGGGAAACTGCTTCCCCGCAGTGACACTCAACGGGCGATTCAGCTGGACGATGTGATATTTCATCACACTTGGTGCAGAGAGAAGTCGCCTGAAATCGCAGAAAGCCACCGGCTACGTCGCAACGATCATCAGTCTAATTCCCATGACTAAAATGAACGCCATCATGAGGATCATCATCACCATCACCATCACCATCAGGATGTTCATCATAGTTTTCATGTTTATTTTCATCTTCATTATTTCTCGTCGATATTCTGAGAACTGGTTGACGTACTCAATCGCTGATAGCCGTCAAGCCTTTGATGCTGCCGGGTCACATTATATAGATGGGATTCTTGTGAACAATCCCCCTGCATTTTTTCTCAGCGCCTTCAATGAACCCTACTATGATTCAAAGGAATCATGATTTCTCCCACATGTGAGATAGTTGACAATGGTGCAGAAGCCATCCTGAGACAGTGCCACTCAGCATTGACCCGTTCATACCATTGAAGAAGGTCTAAGAAAAAGAGAGAGAGAGAGAGTCATCATATCATACCACCACAACAAACATCATCATCAATTATACTGCATCATCAAGCATTACACTATATAGTAAAGGTATGGCCCATAATGTTCACCAATGCTTAATGATGGTTAGGAACCCCAATACGCAAGGTATGCTAATGATGTGGACGATCAACATATCCAGCTGGTGGTCTAACACCACCATGTTGGTACACCACTGTTTTTGATGCTCTCAGTCTCAAGCTGGTACACCACTTTTTTCGATGCTCTCAGTCTCAAGCTGGTACACCAGCAGTGACCACAGCCGCGGTCAGGTACTGGGAATGATCACAGCTCTATGCATGACAGTGGTGATGATGCGACCTTGGCTGCACTGAGCGGTTTATTGATCTCTAGCAAGGAACCGCTAGGTTAGCCATGTGCTGAGGCTGAAATCTGGGCTGTGGAGTGGCAGTTGCTTATTTGGTTTGGTTTGTTCAGATGCAGGAAGAGCCTTTAGAATGGTTGACTATGTCGGGAGGATTTCGATGGCGTCCCCACTCTGTGGGGTAAGTCTCGAACACAGTTGAGAGTACAGGGGGAACACGGACAACCGGATTGCAGTCTCGGGTGGGCTTGTCTCTCCATAGTTTGAGTCAGCTGAGGAACATCTTCATTGGCATCTTGTCAGAGAGCACCTTGGTGCTGTGCAGCTTCATGATCAAATCACGAGGTTTATGAGAAACAGACAAGGAAGAAGGAAGAAGGTCATTACTTCATTACAAGGAACAGAAAATACAATCAGCGAAGAAAGGTGAAATATGCCCAACAAATCCCAACAACCATTTGTTGACCGTTTTGCCTCATTTATTGGGTTTATTGCAGCTCCTGTCCGACTATTACAACTTGCTAGGCCTGCGGTGGTTCGTTGGTTGGGCTTGGTTGGGCATGCTTGGTCTCCTCCCGACCCACACTAGTCACTAGTTCTCATTGCTGAATGACCAAGGTAAGCTGTCATTCTATTCTCACTATTTGTTGATCAAAGTTGGCCTGGAGTTGGTTTATACCATTGGTCCTATTGGTCGTTGACGCTTCTACCATCACAACTTTGCACAGGGGGTGCGTATCCTTGCTTGGGGTCAAGTGTTCATTCTTCAGGCCACCAGGCACCAGAAATGTTGGCCGTTTTCATTTCAGCTGAACAAAATCCAAAGATAATGTTAGCTCAGAGATGTGAAGTGGTTCGTTCTATCGTCCTCGATTGTTGTTTCTGTCGCGGTTGCTGTTTCGTGGAACATATCCAGGATGTGCTCAAGCTTGGAATATTCAGAAGATATATGCGACTTATGTTTTTGGTTCGAATCAAAGACGCCAGAACATAACAAAGCAACATATTTGATGTTTCCCCTGGATATTGCTGAAAGCGCTGCTGCATGTCCACTAGATCATTCTGCAGCCAGGTTTCTCGAATCGAGTTGGTTGATGTATGTTGATGTATACGCTTGAAATCAAGAACCACCAAACTCTACTTTTGCTCGTTCTTTCGGGAAATCACTTGACTCACTTAACACTTCACGGCACATAAGGAGAACCTTAGCGTGGATGTATACAATACGGTCGTCCAGCAGTGACGCTAGCATAACAAGTTTGGATAGACGTTCATACGCACACTTACGCATACACATGCATATACACACACACACGCGATAATGATATCTAATTACCATAATGATTTACATTTTCTAACCTGTACACATTGACATTTTCACACACACACACACACACCTAGGCTTCTAGCTTGAAATTTTGCACATGCATGCGTACGCACAATCAGTACATTATGTGTATCTATAGCATAGATGCATCACTGGATGACCCCTCGGTTGTACCTTAAGGTTGATGGCATAAGATAATATGTGTTCCACTTGCGGTATATCATTCAAGAATTTGCTGCCTCAGCGGGAGAAAGCCAAATCACACACCCAATAAGGTCCAATAACAACATACCAGAAAGCAGCACAGAGTGCTGAAACGGTGACTCAGAAGAGCTGAAGCCAAAAAGAAAAGGGGAAAGGAAAAAGGAGAAGGCCCTGTGATGCACAGTAGGGTTCGTGACCACTCGCCAGAAAAAGGAGGATAGAAATAAGAAGAAATAAGGAGGAAGGAGGAGGAAGGAGGAGGAAGGAGAGAAAAGAGGGATGGAATGGCTGGCTGAGGTCTCCCGGCACGCAGGCGGACCCTGCCAGCTTTAGCTGTCAATTGGAGTTTGGCTTGGCTCCGAAAAAAAAGCAGTGATTCATTAATTCCAATGCAAAAAGCTCAAGTTCGGGAGTAGCAGAACTAGAGTAACTAGAGGTTGAAGTAAACGCTGACACATAATTCAATTGAAGGGAGCCAAGTGAGGAGCAAGCAATATCAAGCAAAAGCGCCGAGACACAACACATACTCTGGGCCAAAGTGACGAGATATCAGTAGCGATTCTGAGCTCTGAGAAGACATCTAGAACAGCTGGAGTGGTATTCAACTTTTGTTGGAGGGGTCAGCGTCACTGAATTCAATGTCAATTACAGAAATAGCTTGAGAGAAATGGGCCCATTCCCGAGAATCAATCAGCTCCAGTTCAGTATAGAGCTTCTTCTTTGGAGAATCATCTCCGGCGGAGCCCTGTACTCCATGATGAGCTTATGTCATAGGGGTTCTTCTTCATAAAGCTGAAGATGCCTGGAACTGCAGGTGCAGGTTGAGGAGCTTCTTGTCTAGGCTCAGCTTTGAAGGATTGATCTATGACGCCGGTATAAGCAGTGCATTTGTATAAGTTGCGGACTGAGTCCAAATGATCCCAATGCATGGGGGCAGAGCTAAAGCTTGTGCCAAAATGCCTTAATCGCGACATAAGCACAAAAAACTTGAAGACACAAAGTCGATGAACATCGAGCCATGGTGTGCCTTGCGGGTTCGTTACCAAAGGCATGTTCTGCCATGTTCACAAGACTAAGACTCATTCCAAGTTCCTTGAAAACATGGTGTTTGAAAGCCTTTATGATTTGCAGAACTAGAATGAGAAGACACGGTGTTGATCAACGATGCGCCAATAGAAGGGTGGAACGCTTAAATGACGGAGTGCCACGGGGATTGTCAACCAAAACCTTCACTTTTCAACGGCTTTTGCGCACATAACCGATGGGTAGCAAACCATGGTGTGTTTGAAAGCGTCCGTGCCATGGAGGTCAAACAGGCGTCAACACCCGTTTTGATCAACAAAATCTCAATGCAAGGGTTCAACATTTGTATCATGACGGTGCGCCATGCAGATTGTCGACCAACCGGTGGTTTTGATTATTTGGTCGGCCTATGTCGGTGTGCCATTGGGGCAAATGAGTCGCAAGGACTTTTGCGAGGACCCGCTTTGCGACGGTGTCCATCGTGATTAGCATCATTACGGAAGAATTGCAATGACTTTAGCAATTAGGGAGATTTAGGGAGTAAATAAAGCACAGAGCATTAAAACTTGACATGTGCCAGGCTTCAGCTGATCGCTTGAGTTCAAAAGGTTCAACGGTCGCCAGCCAAGGCTATGCCCAGGCCTATCGGAATCGGCATCTCAGCTTTCAGCGCGAACGTTCTCGCATCGCCTTCGCGCATAGCGTGAGGATCAACCGGTGGGGGAACATCACAGCATCACCGGGGCAGTTGCGGATGTGACTCGCATGATGTTTGTTGTTGTCTATTCAGGATCAAAATTGAGCATTTCAGTATTGCATCATTGGTTCTTCCGTACATGACCCATGCCAAATCATCTTAGATCAATTTAGATCTTTAGATATATGAAAGGCCTGCTGCTGGTACAGTTGTAAAGTTATCTCAGGTTTCGTTTGTTGGTACAGTAGTGACACTTGACAAACTAGTGACCCAAATACTTGCTCGAGCATGACCCGACACGTCCAATCAAGATTCATCAGCTATGTGTACTAAAATCGTCAGTTCCAGGGAGTTTTTGGTAACGGACTGCTATATGAGTTTTGAGCAAAACTGAAAAACGGTTCTTACGGCGAGTGGACAATCATTCTCCTAAATGGTTGAAATTATAGAAAACCTTTTTGTAAGGATTCCAACTATGATTGGTGGATGGCCAAAGCCCATGTAGGTTCCCAGAAAAGCAAGGCAAATCTTTAAAAAAAACCTCTTATAGCGGTCCGGTTGGGAGTCAAGGGTATCCAGTGCCATCCCTTTGGGGGAGAGGGTTGGATGCACCAGGAGTCTTGTAACCAAGTCGGACATGGTTTGGTTCCCGTCATTCATCGTATTATTAGCCACATTCAACCATGACATTCCCTGGTACTGTTGGCGTTACTCCTTTTGTTGACTATCCTTAACTACTTTTTATTGCATTAGCCATCACCAGCCACTACTGATGATTGCGAATCATCGTGAAGCAATAATTATGTTTATAACCATTAAAAACATTTATAGACCAGATTGTTGGAGAATTGCGCTGAGTTAAGCATTATCAATCATTATTCACCACCAATTCTGCTCAAACAATTGGTACTTAATGGTTAAGTCAAAGTATATGGATGGTAAATATCATGATCCATGGCTAAACCAGAAACCATCATTGCTTTAGCATCAGCATTGGCGCCAGGAAGCGGGCCTACGATGCCTGGCGCTCGGCATGTTGTTGTTGCTGCCGCAAGGAACGCTACGATGATGCGAGCAGTGACTTGCCATGACAGCGTCGCAACCAACTCAAGCACCAAAGGCTAAGAAGTACGGCGAGCTGGATCAATATTTGTCATTTGTGTTGGTTAGCATACAAGTTTATCCTAGCAATATTTATTGGCTATCAAGTTATCATCAGCCATTTTATTGGTTAACATACATACTGGCAGCACAGTCTTGGGAAAACATGTTCTTTTTTGTTTGACGAGACGGTGCCAATTTCAAGTTGCACGCATGCAATCAATCGCATCTTCATCCGGTCGACAAGAGGATTCAAGTTGCAAGCGGCACTTGCCAGCCCTTTGCATGTTTCAAATATTTCTTGTTCCCAAGCAACCCTGACCATATTTTACCTCCAGCATCCCCCAACTACGAAAGGTCTAGAATATCCTCCCCACTTGGGCCGGGCCCAAATTGACAAAGGTCTGAAGTGTCACCTTTTGGTGTGTTGCCTTCGCAAGCTACATAAAATCAATCCATTTTAGGTTGTAAATGGGGTCTACAGTGATCAAACTGTCGGTCGTTCTTGGTGACATGATGCGACGTGTACGCGTACGAGACATCATTTCAGACCCCAAATGACATCATAATATGAATGACATCATATTATGAACTCAGAATACATTGCAATATGTATCCTCAGGAGCTCAAACTGTAGTCCCACTCTCAGAAATGGAAGTTTGCAGGTGCCAAGCCTCCGGAATGTACGCACACCCAGAATTCTGTACCCATTTCCGGTTGTAAAAATCGGCGCTCAAAGCAAAACCTTTTTTGAACTCGCACAGGCCCCTTTGCGCACCTATGGTACCCCCAAGCCTTTAGAACTCATCAGAATTCAAGCTTGATCCATCCCTTGCGGGTCTGGAATCGTGTTGCTGGAGGGCCCAATGGAACCAAAGCTCGTTTGAACCCAGGTCGTTTCAACAAGACCCATAAACACGTACCCATACCGATGTTGTGCGTGTAGACGCATTAAATTGGTCAAGATAAACGAAGATATACCGACAATTACCAACCTACATTGAATACCAAGCCTTTTTTTAGGCACAGACCCCTTTGCGTAGCTACGGTACCCCCAAGCATCCATTGGGGGTGTACCATTTTTCTTGAGACTTTGGCACCTGACATAGCCACCCCTTGAAACCACCTCTCTTGAGGCTGGCATTTCCCGCGGCGGTTCCAAGGTAAATACCTTTGGTACAGCGTCAAGCTCTCGCAGGTGCCCTGTGAAGCTTCCGTGAAAGCTGCCAGTGGGCGACAGGGGGGATCATGTCTTTGATGTTCCATTCTTGCATTGCCAGAGTGTGGACGCGCGGGTATTTTTTAACTGGATACACATTTAAAGAGGGAACCCAAGGATTCAGGATACAACAGTTCATTTGAGATACCATATCCGTGCTCCCAGTTTATATCTGGGTGCTCCAGCACATTTTCTAGCTAAGATATTTTGAAATATTTAGAGTCTCAAGGTTGGAACCATCTTGTTGGCTTAGTTCCAGGTAGCTAACCTTTCATGATGTTTCAATTCCATGATAGATTTTATGATTTTATCTTTTAATAACAGAGTGGGTGGCCAACCCCTTTGCGCACCAGAGGTGCCATGTGTACACCTGTGGATTGGATAACAACAGGGTCTTAAAGATTCTCTCTGCTGATTGGCCTTGGCTCCCCTTTAGAGTTTATTTTGGTTCCCTTTGATTGAGTTCCCGGGAAAGTAGCCGTTTTCCCTGCTCGTCGGTCGTTGAACATATATTCCTGGGACCCTGGATGTTGTTGGCCATCGGTGGGACAGGACTGCTTTGTTGGGCTCAAGAAATGGAAACCAGTATCCAGATTTGGCCGGGGGTTACTGTAATGAGCAAAAAGGTTGGTGGAGGACCACAAGGTGGAAAGAAAGCAGCGGAAAAAAAAGGATGGAAGCGGAGGAATTATGAAGCAAATGATGAAAAGCAGCGTAGCGAAAAGGCATTGCCAAAATCAGAGAAGCAAAGGAAGAAAATCACCAGCGCAACAAAAATACCAGCACAAATGTCACCAGCACAACACAACAAAATCACCAGCACAAGAACATCACCAGGACAACAACATTGTAATATTATGCGCAATTCCCACCCTTTGCCTTGAAACTAGAGCATTGACTCATCAACTTGGAGAAGTTACGAAAACGTTCGCTATACGCAGCGATTTGTGCTTTAGGACTTTGTGGTTTAGAGTTTATGGTTTTAGGGTTTGGGGTTTTAGGGTTTGAGGTTTAGGATTCAAAGACTTTTGGTTTAGAAGCAAAAAAACAGCGGGCCTGCGCGGGAATTTGAAGGTCCAGCATGACAAGCGATTGTGCACTTGTAAGTTTCAGGGCGAAGGGTGGGAATTGCCCTTAATATTACAAAAACACCAGCCCGCAAAAACAACCACCACAGCAAAATCAGCACAACACATCAGTAGCATGCTAAAACCACCAGACCAAAATCACCAGCGCAACGGATCAGCAACACGCAAAAATGACCAAACCAAAAGCACCAGTGAAACGACAGCACCAGCACTACAAAACAACCACCGGCAGCCCAAAAACCCAGAACAAACTTATCAACACAACCGACACATCAACACATTGCACAAAACACCGAGCAAAATTACCAGAGCAACAGATCAGCAGCATGCAAAAAAAAAGACCAAAGTCACCAGCGCAACAGAGTCACCAGCAAAAGAAAACCGCCAGCACAAATAAAATCACCATCACTACTGATCACCAGCAGGCCAAAACACCAGACCAGAATCACCAGCGCAACAAAAACACCGGCATAACATGATCACCAACATGCGAAAACGCAAGACCCAAATCACTACAATGAAACTACCGGCACCGCACAACCAAATCACCATCGCTTCACAACAAATTCAAAAACACCAAACAACAAATCACCAGCACAACAAAAACACCCACACGCAGAAACGCATCAGCACAACATAGCAAAATCACCAGCACCACAAAAGTGCACCACCATACAAAAGCGTAACAAAATCACAAGCACAAGACATCAAAATCACCAGCGCGACAGATCACTTGCATGCACAAACATCAAGCAAAACCGCTGGCACCACAGAAACACCAGCGCAGAGTAACACCAGGACAACACAACAAAAATCACCCTCAGAGCAAACACATCGGCACCACAACAACAACAACAACAACAACAACAACAACAACATCAACATCAACATCAACATCAACATCAACCTCAACATCAACATCAACATCAACATCAACATGAACAAGAAGAACAAGAACAACAGCGACAACAACAACGACATCAACAACAACGACAACATCAACAACATCAATAAAATAAACATCAACAACAATGTCAAAGCATCAACATCGACAACATCAACAACGTCAAAGCATCAACAGCATCAACAGCGGCAGCAGTAGCAGCGGCAGCAGCGGCGGCAGCAGCA
>VSDK01027261.1:75368-86389 GCA_009767595.1 Symbiodinium kawagutii | reverse complement strand
AAGGAATGCCAACACAGGTACTGTCGACATGAGGCCGTAGCATGTCATAAGGCCAAGGACATACCCAACTCGAACCTCTGATTTGCCAGAATCCGGTTCAGTTTCTGCAAGCGTCAAAGCGGGCAATCCAGTAGATCGGCTGACACAGTGCCGGCAATGCCGGCTACCGCTTGCTTAGAATGATAGCTGATAGGCAGCCTGGCACCGATACATGCAGGACATGATTGTGATGAGGCGGGATTCAGTGGAGATGTGGGCTCATCTGATTTTTGCAACATGGTCAAAACACAAGCAGAGGCCCATCGACATGGCCCATTGGCATGGGCAGCCCTGATGTCAAATGCAGCCAGCAGCGAAAAGAGGACTTTGAGAAGAGATGAAGGCACGGCCAATTATTTGATGCCGCTTTTCTTGGGAATACGATTTGTTCAGTTGAGGTTTCCGCAACCGCGGTACGCTCCATGAGGAGCAGCCGGCCAAACAAGCCTCACGGTTCCAAACTTGGGGCCAGGCATCTGCTGTCTTTTGCAACATCACGAATTTCCTGGACTTGAGTGGCAACCAGTTGGCCACTATCAGCGAAACCTTTGGGTTGTCAAACTTTAATGCGGAGCCAATCAGCTTGCTTAATGTTCATGGTTTGTTTTTTGACGCAAGAAGGAAAAGTTTGCAGAATTCCATGGTCAGGTTTCTGCAGGAAAGCATGGACAGGCCACCTTTTGTCAACCGCGCGTGAAGGATGGGAGCTGCCACAAGATATACAACATGATCCACAGGAGGGTCCACCGGCTCTTTAATTTCCTTGAAATTCTTCTTCCCTCCATTGGCAATGTCAAGAGCGACACCATTCCTCCAATTCCAGCGTCGTTCCAAGAAATGTTCCTGACTGATGGATCGAAAATGGCCATGGGTGACGTGGAAAATGAAAGTGGGAGTGGCGCAAACCACCCGTAAACCTGAGTGAGCCATGGGGGGAAGACTTCTGTGAAAACCATGACCCGCAAGAATGGCGTCCAAAAGCTCCTGCTCCCAGGACGGGGCACAGCAAGAAGTTAAAACTTCAAAGCTTGCAGCCAGCGAACTTGCTTGAGTACACGGCTTAATTCAAGATGCAAGACCATGCCCGCATCCCAAAACATTTTCTGCAGTACAGTATTTGGATTCAGCATGGCCCCCCTCAGGCAAACATGGTCACCATCAACTCATGAGCATTAGCTGGCTCAAGAACTGTGAAGGGAACAGTCGGGAATACTTGGGGATAGACACCCGAAAAGGTCCACGCATCCGAGGGCTCAAGGTTGACCAAAATCCATTCAGAATCACTTCAGTCACGCATAGCGTTCAGCTTGATGAATGTGTCCTGGGGGCCCTGATGATATCAATTGGATCAACCTTCAGAGGAATGATGGGTCCCAAAAGCTTGAAAAGCTGAAAGCGCATAGGTCCAGCTGGTAACAGTGGCAGAGCGTTTCCGAATATCTTCCAGGCCTTAGGGCTGACGCTGGTAGCAACAATAATTCCGAAAGCAATCTGGGATTTTGAAGGGGAAGCCAACCAACAGCTTGGATCGCTTTGCATCACGACGTAGCTCAGCATCTCCATGTTCATTGGTGAGGTAGCAATGGTGCCAGGAAAGTGTGAAGGCCAGGCTCTTCCAAACAGGGCACGGGGATGATATCTTGACTGCCGTATGAAGCCTGTGAACATTGCGTGGACAATTCCATCACCATCTAACTCACAGACGCAAAACATTTTGCATGGAAAGTCGATTGCAGCAGCACTGATCGGTGAACATGTGCCACAACGCATCACTGAGGCGCAGTTCACCCATCCCGGCGTCAATCCAGTTCATGACTGGAGCCGGATGCACGAAGTGTGACAAGTGTGTCAGGCACGCCTGGGCATGTAAAGGCTAGTGGCGTCTGGCAACGGCAGCAGAAATCAGCATGCTGTAGAGCATGGTTCTCGCCCAAATTCTGCAGGAATCTTGAACGTGTTGACATTGACCGATGACGACACCGGTTGGCAAAGTGGAGAGAGGAGCAATTTATTTCAAACAGCAAGGCGATCTTCCATACCTTGGGGCCCAGCAAAAGATCACTGTCCATAATGAATTTCTAGGTTTCTGTTAGGCACAACAATGAAAAGGTCAACCTGGTGGGTTTGGGCCAAGACTTGTGCAGCTTCGCGGCTGCGCGCAATCGCCAAGTGTCAACACCGGACTCCAACCGCCAATTCCAGCGAAACTTTCGGCGACAGATCCAATGCCCACTGGATGGGGCGTAAGAGAGGTACCGTCACTTTCACAGCCGATGATAAAAACCACAGGCCAAAAGTCGAAAAGTGATCCAAGTGATCCACAATGCATCGCTCCATCGGGTATTGTATCTCAAAGCGCAAGGAAACCCAGCCAATGCCCAGCAGGGCCCAGCATTGGTCCAAGACAGCGGACAATCAACTATCACCACCCCACTTGTAGGATTTGGTGAGGGCGGCACATGGCTAGGAAGATCATTACCCAACATCGGCGGAAACCACCAGCACCGGGTACGCTTGGGCGAAGGCTACTAGTATCAGCCATATTTTCATTACCAATCATCGAGCTCATACGTTCCAATGTTGATTCAGATAGCAACCACTGGAATAATCGATTCCATGAGCCAGCAGCTACGAAACAGAAAATCATGGGACGATACCAAGCACCCTTGCTGTCTTGAGCTGTCACGGCTCAAGGCTGAAAGGCTGGCAGCCCACCGGCCCATGGTTTGCTGGCAAGATCTGGCCGGATATGTTTGCTGATTCGTGGTAATTAGATGATAAATGTTTGCACAACTCCAACGGACACATGTCAATGTACACCCGGCACTGCACCACTGGGACAAGCACATGAATAAATACCAACCGCAAAACGTGACAACCACATTGACCCAGCCAACTTCGCCAAACAAAAACATTGCGACGGATGCCAAACATTGCCAATATTGGGCACAATGGAAATGAACAATTCGGACCATTGGATGATGTTGAGGATTTCAAAAGTTAGAAATGCAGGGAGTTGATCGATAGCAATGTTTCACATGAATGTCCTTGCACTTATATATTTGAGCCAAATGGAGGCAGGTTGCCCGCAACTTGCTTCAGCATGTTTCAGCACATATGCACTCAGCCACATGAATGCTTAGAGACTAGAATCTGTTTCGTTGAGCACCATCCGCCCCAATCAGCAAAAATTTCCAATGCAATTACTTTGGAAGAAGATGGAAGAAGATGCACGTGAACCAGCTGATCCACATTGGTTTTGTCAAAGTGGCTTTGGGGCGCATCCAACCATCCAAGAAATAGATAACTTAACATCCCACCAGTTCAAGTAGTTCGGTCTATGAGCCATGGATCTGACATGGATGGCCTGCACTGTTTCTGGGCGCAGCTATGTCGGTTTTGTTGTCGTGAATGATTGGCGAACATTTTTCGAAATGGAAATCGGTTTTGGCCCAACCACACGGCTGTTGTTTCTTTCAGTGGGCCCTGCGCATATTTCGTCAACTTCATCCTGTGCCAATTGCAAGGGATGAAACAAACGGAACGCCTCAGACCACACGTCTACATGATAAGTAAGATCAAGCTGGGCAACCCTTACCCTTTGCCCACTTGTTTGCTGTTTGTTACGTGTTGTGAATGGTAACGACATGTCGTGACCAGGACGTTTTTTTTTCAAGTGTTGAGTGACAAGTTATCCCCTTCCTAATAGCATCGCCTCTGGAAACCCATTGTCAAGTTTTTTCCGTCAAGATAAGACGAAGGACCTAAAGTGAGATCAACACGCCGCTCATACTTTGACGTGAAAACGCAAAATGCACATGTCACATAGGTATGGACACTTGCAAATGGTCGATTCCTATGGATTTCTCAAGTCTCGTTATCTACCATCAAATCAAAAACCATCCAGGAAACTGCATGATTGTGCACGATCACCGTAGTGCTATCAGTTTGCCAGTGAGTCCCCGCTTTTATATGGATCATCCCCTATCATCCATGATCCTGCTGATTGTGATCGTTGGTTATCATGATCATTCACCATCAGCAAATGCATCCATATCATCCATACATTTGGACGATCATATCATTCCCGTGATCAGCCAATGCATCAGCGAATCGCCTGCGCGATTCGCTTCAACTCTCCTGTGACTGGGACGACTCTTGGAGGTTACATCGATCAACTCGCAGAGAGGCAGCCAAATGCGGCGGCTACTTGGTGCAGGGCGAGCAGGAAGGGCTGGTCATGGTGAAACTAGATGGTTTAGGATGGCCAACCAATGCAATAGATGTAGATAGATGTAGTAGGGTAGGAGGTTGGGGCATAGCTTTCGTGGCTGACGCAGATTTTGGGAGTTGATATGAGCAACTGCACTTAATGACTAAGTTCGATCAGTGAGGCTATACATCCTTGCATCGCCTTCGCCTTGCGTCACAGGTGCACGGAATGCCAGCTCGCCCCGTCATGGTGTCTCAGGAACAAACTATGCACATGGTGCGTTGGAGTTCGTAGATACATTGCTTTGCTGAACGGTGCTAAAGCTCTCTCTTTACCTATCCCTTTCAAAATCCCAAACCCTATCTTGGATGTGGAATTGGATAGCAACCTTGAGTCCCTGACGTATGACAGGTTCAAACTTCATGCCAGAACAAAGGAAAGGCAATCTAGAGCTCTTGACTTTTATAACTTTCATGTTACTATGTGCAACTCGACTCTGAAAGCAAATGTCAGATGTTTGGACAAAAGGGGTCGCACGACGCAGATTCGACAACATTTCGAGCGCTCTCTTTTTGTGAAGTGATTCTTTTGAAAATGCAGGTGGCAGCTGGACAATACCTCGAGTCGTTTATTTTTTGGGGTGTCAGTTTGTGTTCGATCACTTTTCCCTGTTGGTTTCACTCTGCCCAACATTTCCGACCACCTCAGTCCGGGGTGTTGTGGTGATGACTGTTCATTGGAGTCATGGTGTGTGCGCATCAGCACTTGTGGTGATGAAGTATCAATCGGCACAGTGATCCAATCGCTTAATTGGGATAATGTTTCTCATGGCAACAAACCTTTTCGGCGTATCAATGACTAGTGAATGACGGCTTCTTGGGAAATGTGTTGGAAATAAGCAACGGGATACCTTCAGCAGCATACGCTCGATTGGTAAATGTTGACCCAGGGTGATACCTTGATCAACCCCTTGCTTGCCAAGTCCTTGTTTTTGGTGGGCACTCAAAAGAGGTGCCTTTCGCCTTATCACAAAGGGTTCCATACTCCTGGGTGAGGATTAGAGCATTATAAACCAACATCACCCAACATCAACCAACTCTTGGTGGCTGGCTCACCAGCATTCGAGTTGCATATGAAGACTTATAAAGACTCTGTTTGGTTAGAAAAAGCTAAGCAGAAACGGTAAAACAGACACCAGCAGACACTATGAATTGTTTGTGACTAAGGTCCCCTAAAGGCCCCCCTTTCGACCTGAGGGAAGTAAGCTGCGGATGGTTCCGTCGCCAAGTTCTTGCGAGCGGCTTTCTGATCTGATCAAAGGGTTGACATTGACTTCGGTGGCAATACCCTATACACATAGCGTGGAGTACCGCTCTCTTACCGCAAATGCTATATGATGTGACCATCATGACCCATCGTGAACAATGAGTGAACCATGACTAAACATCCATTTCATAATGCTTTATCATAACATAATCATAGTCAATCAGTATTGACCCTTGTCTAGTCATGATTGTCAATCATAAAGCCATGATCAACCATCATGCAATCATAAACCATCACCACTCATCACTCATCATCACACAACCACCGTTGATCGTCATTACTCAAGAGAAGCCACGGTATAAAGCGACAAGTGAAACGCTCGCAGTTCCACCATTCATTGCCATCACAGAACCAATTTGTTGCATCGGAATCACTCTTAAGTGTAGTCAACTGCCATGAATCTACTAAAATGCAAACATGAATCGCACCATCATGCTTAACCGTGCTGAACCATGATGGATCTTGATGGAATTTAATGGTTTAATATGGTTCAATATGGTTTAATGGATATTTTGATGGTTATATATATATGATGATGTTGGTTATATGCCATGACGGCCATGGATCTGACCATGCCGTGTGCTGCCCTTGAGGCCTCGCAGGACGCCACTGGAGCCTGGAGCTATCGCCAGCTGCGCGACGCTTCGCTGCGCGTGGCGAAGCTCCTGCAGAGCCGCGGCGTTGCGCACGAGGAGAGCGCTGGTGGATCGCCGGTCGATGCGGAAAGAAAATGGTTGAAGATGGGTGGCTGAATACTGGTGGTTAATGATGGTTAATGATGGTTGGAGATGGTTGCATGAGAATCATTGAAGCATCAGGAGATTTATTACATCACTACATTGTTTCATGATGGTATGTAATGGTTAGTTTTTTTTGTGGTGATTCACTAGGGATGGTTGATAATGGTTTCTATTTCCTGGTTGATGATGCTACTTCTACTGCCAGGAGGCATGTTTTCTATTGCATACTGTGTTTCCGCTGGCATTGCATCATTGGGAGGGAGCTCCCCTGTTCTTGCCCTCAAGCCGAGAATGAAGAGATCTCCCGCAGGCAGGAGAAAAGAACATCAAGGAGCTTTGCCCAGATCAGTGCCACCAACATTCGCTACAAGCGAATCATCGAACACTGGCCAGGTATGGAAAAAATTGAAAAACAACTGCCTTGTCGTGCCACTTGCGCGTTGCAAGGTACAGCCCCATGGGCTCATGGAGCAGCTGCGCTGTGGGTCCAGCAGTGCCCCGCAGGAGATCAACCAGCTGCGTCCAGAAAGCGCAGGAGACCTGTTAGCACGGCAAGATGAAGCCGGAGCTCTCCGACACCTCAAAGGTCCAACCGAAGACACACAGCCTTCCATTGCACAACGTGCGGAAGGGATGGGGAAATCGCTAGGGAAACTGCGAGCTGTGCATTGCCGTGGCGGAGGAGATGTATAGACAGCTTCTGCAGGCTCTTCGAAAAATGCAGTGGTTGGATGATGGTGGATATGCTTTGGCGATTAACCCGCAGTAAATTAAACATGAATGATGATGTTTTCATGTTCAGGTGGCTCATGACGTTTGATAGCGTTTAGGTGGAATAGTGGTATATATATATAAACATATAGCACATTCAACCACCAACGGCCCCATGGATATCCGAAGCAATTTCAAAAACATGTTTGCCTAGTTTTATTCAAAGAAATCGCCCCCCCCTTAATTAGAGTGTGAACAAGGTCAGGTTTGTGTCTGTCCTACCAAAGTTGTACAATTTTAGAATTATACCTTAGATTTTGGAAAGGTTTGTTGTTGAGGACAGCCTGTTTGCGGAAGCCCCTCTGGGTAATAGTTCAAGCAGTTTCTCTGCGCAGACTCACAAGGAGCACCTATAACGACCATGTTGAACAACATTCAGGTCAACATGCCTGGCATACGGCATTCCACATGTTTGGGTTTGTGTTCATATGCGTGCGCATCAAGAATCAACGAACAGCGAACAGGGAATCAACAACTGACAGCCAACCAACTGGCAGGATCCAGCGGTTGCACTGACGCGGCCTGTCGCTCTCACCCTTCAAAGGGGCAACCTGCCGCTGGGTCGATTTGCGACCTGTCAGTGTTTCAATGATTTCATGGTAGCCAGAAATGAATGGGTCTCTGTTGATACAAGTTGGGCTTTTACATCAACGGTTATGAACCAGGAGCCTATCGTCAAGAGTCATCAGAGACTATTGTCAGCCATTAACAAATATTGCTTGGTTTGTTGACCAGTGCGTAAATACGATGATGAACGATTATTAAGCGGTGATGGTTTACCATTGCGGGCCATGGCTGCTAATGATTTCGTAAGTGACACGGCTGAAATTTGGTTGCCTGAGAGTTAAGCAAGAATCATCAAGAATCCCTTCAACAACAGTTTGAGGCCTCTCTTCAATATTGCATCATCATGGCTGTAATGATTTACGACGGTGAATTTCAACGCAGCTGCAGTTTTCACTCAGACCACAACTTAACATAGCCTTTTGTCCGCAAACGGTCCTGGGCCTACCAATCCAAACAGCAATGGAACAACATGGAGAAGCTTTCGTGGACTCCCCCTTTCTCAGACCAAAAAAGATCTACAATTTGGTAAGTTTTCAATGGTAAATTTGATCAACTCGACTCAACTGCCAACAATGCACCGTATCAAATCTTCCCGAGTCGAGTTGATCGTGCAACTAAGAGATTGCTAATGTGTCCACTGAGACCTGGGCCGGCAGCTGCAGATCTTTGGCGCTCAAACCCCCCAACCACATCCAACACTCATATCGCATGGTAAGCCGTGAATCCACCTGGGATATGTTTATGTAACTAACATAGCTGCAAACTTTCATTTTTCCTGGAAATTTTGTTTTCCCTGGTGTACACTTTTGTATTTTGATTTTTGCAGATGTTTGTGCACGTGTATATGACTTGTTTTTTAATACATATGGGCTCCCTCCCTGCTACGGGGGCAGGGATCAGCCGGTTAGTTGGTTACTGTATGTTGCTGTGGTTAACACCCTGCCGGGACTCAGCTCCAACAGTCAATTCATGCAGTGACCGGTGTTTAATCTCCTGCTGGTGGTTGGCCCCTGCATCCCAGCCAAGAATCGCTTTGCCGCCCTGGATTTCAGGCGATTCTTGTTTTGCCTTTGCCCTGGTTGATCATTCACATTCACCCATCAACCAGGCTGCTTATTGATTAGATGGTAAGCAGTTGTTGCGGCAGTCAGATGACGACAGTGTCATGCCAGTTTCATGTTTCCAGAATGATGGTGCACTATTTGCAATAGCCATTGATTGCCTATCATGGCTGTGGCTTGGCCTTGCGATGCTGGCCCGCCCTGGAATGGCGACCACACCTGGAAGTAAAGGGGCTTCGCGCGGTTCATTTTTTGGTCATCAGCCTGGATAAATGGGACATGTTTTTACAGTGACCAGGGTTACAAGCTGCTTCACTGGAATGAAACAGCAAGGAATCGACTACCTTGGCAACCACCATGACTGTGATACATATATATATATATATATCTGTGTGTGTGTTTGCCTACAAAACAAAAAATAGACATATGTTGACATAGCCATCACCAGCTATGATTGGCCATGGTTGGTCATAGTCTATCTTTATACAATTCCATTCTTACTCATGGTTGTCCCAACAACTGTAACATATCGGTTCCACGCATGCCTGCATGTTTCGTTGCATGTGCCGTGATAGGGCCGATCCTCTGAGATGCCCCGGTAAAAAAAATGTTGTCCCACAATTCTCAATCACCAAAATCAAGTGTGAACTGCTTTGGCACCAGTATTTGCGTTTGCCAAGCCAAAATGTGAACCATTGACAACGATTGCCAAGCAGCACTCACCATTATGAACCGTCACCCACCATCATTTACACCAGATGACTAAGCACAGCGCTTCGCTGTATGAACCGCAGCATTTTCTAACCCTAAACCCATCATTTTCAGCACTGCATCACACCGCAGCACTTGGCTTCGCTCAGTTGGTATGCCTGCTGCTATGCCTGTTGGCGCTTGGGTGTGCCGGTGGTAGCAAGCGATGAGATGCCAGACAAGGCGAGAGGAGGGGGACATGAAGAGCACGTAGCTTGAAGAGTAGCTGAAAGATCTTGAAACTATCGGATTGCGACCATTAAAGAGTAGCATGTTCCTGCGAGTTGCGAACCATTGATTGAAAATTGATAAGCTTCTGGATTACTCATTGTTTACGAAAGATAAACTGCATTTCACTGCGCAAACAACCATGCAACATATCTCTTCCCCATCATTGGATTGGAAATGATTAGTTAAAACGGGAACAGACATACCAACGACCGGCAAAAATGGCAATGATCGGCATTTTTGCAGTACAGTGGTAATAGTCAGAAATAAAAATGGATGATGGACAGCAACAGTGCAACATTTTGGATAGTAATGACAATGGCTGATGATACTATCAAAGCGACAATTTGTATCTAAGACTCATTGCAATGGTTGGTAGCCGTGATTAGCAAGTATTTGCACAGATCAATCGGTAATGGCCCTGCAACTAATAAATGCCTTCTGTTTCCAATTGTGCACGCAGCCATTTGTTGGCATGACTATCTAGCGGTGGTTGTTACTGCTGATGCTCTGTATTTGATAATTACTTTACTTCGAGTGATCCCCACCCTGTCATGTCAACACCGCTTGTTGACTCCACTTTTGTCTGACATTCTCTCCGACATATTTTCTGACATTCTTTCTGGCATGTCTTCTGACATTCTCTCTGGCATACCTTTTGACATTCTTTCTGACATCCTTTTTGGCACATTTTCTGACGTTCATTCTGACAACTTTCTAGTCGGACATTCTTTCTGGCATGTCTTCTGACATATCTTCTGACATTCTCTCTGACATTCTTTCTGACATATCTTTTGACATTCTTTCTGACATATCTTCTGCCAATCTCTCTGAGATTCTCTCTGACATATCTTCTGACATTCTTTGTGACATTCTCTCTGACATATCTTCTGACATTCCCTCTGACATTCTTTCTGGCAAATCTTCTGACATTCTCTCTGACATATCTTCTGACATTCTTTCTGACATGTCTTCTGACATATCTTGTGACATTCTCTCTGACATTCTTTCTGGCATATCTTTTGACATTCTTTCTGACATGTCTTCTGACATTCTCTCTGGCATATCTTCTGACATTCTCTCCGGCATTCTTTCTGGCATATCTTTTGGCATTCTTTCTGACATCTCTTCTGACATCTCTTCTGACATATCTTCTGACATTCTTTCTGGCATTCTATCCTGACATTCTTTCTGACATATCTTCTGACATTCTCTCTGACATTCTTTCTGGCAAATCTTTTGACATTCTTTCTGACATATCTTCTGCCAATCTCTCTGAGATTCTCTCTGACATTCTTTCTGACATTCTCTCTGACATTCTTTCTG
>VSDK01027261.1:35671-68539 GCA_009767595.1 Symbiodinium kawagutii | reverse complement strand
GGGGAAGGAGAAGAAGAGTATGAGAGGAGGCGAGTCGGGAGAGGGGAGGGGAGGAGGCATGTGGCGAGAGCAGGGGACTGGGGAAGGAGAAGAAGAGTATGAGAGGGAGAGGAGAGGAGATGCCAGGAGAAGAAAGGAGGGGAGATGAGAGGAGAGGAGAGGTGAGGTGAGGAGAGGAGGCATTTGGCGAGAGCAGGGGGACCGGGGAAGGAGAAGAAGAGTATGAGAGGAGGCGGGTCGGGAGAAGGGAGGAGAGGAGGCATGTGGCGAGAGCAGGGAGCTGGGGAAGGAGAAGAAGAGCATGAGAAGAGGCGAGGCGGGAGAGGAGAGGAGACACCAGGAGAAGAAAGGAGGGGAGATGAGAAGACGCAACGAGAGAGACACCAATGAGAAACAAAAGAGGAGGAGAGGAAGACCAAGAAAAGCAAGAGACGAACCGAAGAGAAGAAGATAAAAAGACAAGACAAAACAAGAGAGGAATAAATGAAAAGGAGACATGAAAACGACAGAGGAAGGGGAGGAGACAAGGACGAGATGCGGAGAAGAGGAGGAGAGGAGGAGGAGCGGAGGAGGAGAAGAGGATGGGACGAGCACAGACAAGAACAAGACAACCGCAGAGGAGAGGAGGAAGAGAGCAGAGGCGAAGACAGGAAAGACGACACGAAGAGAAAACGAAGAAGAGACCAAGAGAGGAGGAGAGGACCAGAGAAGACGCGGAAAAGAGGAGGGGGAACGAGAAAAAAAGAGAGGAGGAGGAGAGGAAGAAAGGAAGGAGAGGAAGAGAATATGAGCGGAGATGGAAAGCAGGGAGAAGAGGAGAAGAAAAAGAAAAGATACAAAAAAGCAAAAGGAGCAGAAGAAGAGGAGCAGACGAGAAGAGCATGACAAGAGGAGAAAAGAAAAGTGAAGAAGGGAAAAAAAAGAGAAGAGGACGAAAGGAAGAGAGGAGGGAGAGCAGGACAACAGGACAGGAGCAGGATTCAAAAAACAGGAAGAGGAAGAGATGAAGAGAGAAGAGCGGAAGAGAGGAAGAAGAGAGGAGGAGAAGAGGAGAGGAGAAGAAGAGGAGCAAGCGCAAGAAGAGAAAACAAAAAACAAGAAGGGTGGAAAAGACAAAGAGAGTGACGTAAAAAGAGAGGAACGGGAGACGCAAAAGGAAGAAAAAAACAACGAAATAAGCAGCAAAAAGAAGAAAGAAAAACCACAGAGGAGCAAGGAGACAAAGAGAAGAGAGGACGAAAGAATAGAGGAGATCAGCCTCTTAACCGCTGGCCACTGGCTTTCGTTCCCTCCTCCTCAGGTTCTTGGGCCAGTGGTATATCCTTTGCATATCTTGCTGTACTTGTTTTGTAGTTAAATTCATGTTTGATTTATATGTTTGTTTACGTCGTTATGCATTAATTTTCTGTTGGTGGACCCATGATCACTTGGTGATGCAGATGGACCACCGAACACAGCAGCAAAGTCGCCATAACCCTAATCCAGCCGGGTTTCTACCAGCTGGTTGGGATCAGAGCGGAAGAGCAGAACCACGTAGTTTTATGGTGCCCTATCAACCGCTATCATTCAACTAAAAGTATTGCGAATCACTCAATCAAGATTACGATAATTTTCAAGCGGTTGGATGGTTGATAATCAGACTCACTGCGAAGCTGTTGGTCACTTTCCAACCTCTATAGTTCATGAACGATAAAAGGGAAGATCAGACATTTGCTTCGTACATACTGTAGTTCCTCATAATTTCGTGAGGATGCAGTTTGGAATTTGTTGACGTATACAGGTACATAGTGTACTGTAATTATAGATGAAACATCACTGATCAGTTACAACCAGGTCATGATCGTATCTTGTATATAGCATAATTTTGCGAACATTCAGGGTACTGCACCATTTCCTGATGCCTGTTGCGCCGGCTCTTGATACCAACCAGACTGGCATGGTACAAACATATAGTAATTTAGCCAGGAACCGAAGGAGCTGTAGACTACTGAAGTAGCAGTGGTTGATTCCTTGCAATGCTATGGCTCAACACTGGTTGTAGGCCTTTCATGCCCACATGTTGGGCGATTGATCTTCCTGCTCTTGGGAATCGAAAAAGCATCGTAAGTGCATCAGCAATTGTAGTTGATTGATGTTGATTGCCCAATCCGGTTTACGCAAAAATTGGGTCATCATAGAAAATACCGGTAATCCAACATAATCCAACATTACTTACAATTCAGGCTGGGGCGAGACGAGTATTGCGTGACAATCTTACAGTACAGAGGTTGGTCGTTGATCGTGCTTGAGGAGAATCAACCAGTCTCATCGTTGTGATTGCCCCTGTCTTAAGTGGCTGTGTGGCTGTCGCTCCACTTAAAAACTAGGGTTAGTCTATTTCCAGTATATATAACTGGTAAAGTCAGAGTGCAGTTGGGAAATAGATGAAAGACTGTTCGTAGTTCACTCGCTTGTGTAGATGGTCGCTTCAACCAGCAGGTGTATTGTGTATTGTTTGTCTATTTGTTTGTATTTGCTTTCAGGCGGCTACTCTTTCCTTTCCCTTCTCTCACCCTTTCCTCTATCTCCTGGAGTCTGTTTCGGGCGCTCCTCGTTGTTCCGGCAGGACAGAGCCACTGAAATCCTTACCCAATGGTGGTTCATTCCTGGCAGGTTGGACTGACATTTTTGCACATGTCCACATCAAGTGCCCGATCAGCTAATCTCTCAGTTTCTCTCAGCCTCAGTGTGTGCAGCAAGTGGAAACTTAGACTCCTGACCCTATATCCCAACCACGTCAATCGCGTTTGTGCACAAAAAATTCGAGGTGGTTTCAGGGTGTAGTGAGGAGTCAAGGGGCTGAAACCTGATGATTTTAGTCCATGTTATTGGATGTTGCCCAACAGACCCAGAAATAGACTGTTGATACGGTGTTGTTGCAGTTGACAAGCGTGAATCACCCGACCTTAGGATTCTGAATTGGTCAATTCGTAGTGCTGGTTTGATGAATCACGTCCCACTCGCCCCAGCTGTCCCCTATATCACCCGTATGTTATTCGACTCTCGTTGGATCCCCTGAGGATTGTGGCGGCCATCCACCAGCCATCCAATGGGATGGCCCTAGATCAACCTGCAGCCACGCCCGAGACAGTGCTGCTGTACACCTACACCGGGGGGACCACCAAACACAGCAAGTGCGTGGTGGTCACGTGCCCTGGTTGGGAAGTCCAACCAAGCGCCGAAGATTGGTGACCAACAGATGAAGCTACCAGCAGCTACCAGCAGCTACCAACTATTCAACGCTCATGGCAGTGATTTTAGCACAACTAATGAACCATTCTTGTTGAGAAGGCTGCCAGGAGGAGGGCCACCCAGGGGTTAGAAACCTCCAAGGTGAACCGTCCAGATTGCAGAGGAAAACCTAGGCCTGTAAGATTTACTATGACCCATGGCCCTTGAACTAGCCATGGCTAGCTACTGATCACTAGGTGGATGTGTTTTTTTTGCATGGCTCATGTGGTTTCACCAGATTGAATCTTACAAACCACAGGGGTTTGAGGTGGCGGCATGTCTAAAGGGTACAAATAGTTTTTTTGGCTTTTAATTTAGTTGGTACAAATCGCTTGAGCCGTGCACCACAAGCTGGGCTTGTTGACTGTTGAGGGTACGAGCTTTGCTGCCAACAATGGTAATTTGGCATCGAGCATTGTTTGTCAAGAGAGGTAAGATGATGTCGAACAGATGAACAGGGAACGAACGCTGCAACCATGACTCTGGAATTGCCGGATGGAAGCAGGAATTCCATAGAGGTCCACAGCACCACGTTGACGGTTTTGGGCATGACGTTCCATGACCAACAACCCATTGATTTGTGTAATTATACATATTGTCATATTTGGTCACATTGACCATGCCAACCATCAGTAATCATTGCTTCCTAACATAGCGAAAGTGAATAGCTCGCTATACTAAGCACGCATGGCACAATTGTTCACCCCACAAAACCTGCACCATCTCGTGCCAAGCCAAGCATCGTGTTCAATACCATTCGTTAAGTCCTGGGAAATGATCCAAATGTGTTGGCCATCAATTGTTTTACGCTTAAGTTTTCATCAAGTATCTACATCGGCCGCAGCCATTTGAACAAACCTGCTACTACCAGTACTAACAGCTGGGGCTAGAGATACCAGGCCCTTCTCATGGCAATGCCAGGCCCGTAAACCTCGCTATGAGCTTCACCATTATCGAGTGCACAGACTGCTGATGATTGGTACCCTCCGGGAAGCCTCGCGGCAAACGGTAGCCATCCCATGCCATGGCATCACTCGCCTCAGCCCCAAACCTGAGCGCAAAGTCACGGGGTGATCCCCTCCAAGCAGTGATCACATATCAGCTATGATTTTGGGGCTAGTAACATTTATGGACATATGTAACTAGAATGTAACTAGTTTTATACCTATTTTTGATAAGGGTTGGGCATAGTTGGCAGTGATCATATCTCATGAGCACAGAAAAATGGTGGTTTGGAACCAACATAATCAACATGAGAGGACAGATTATCAACCAGCTGTGATGAAGATTATATATAGAAGTGTTTAAAAAT
Organism: Symbiodinium kawagutii; assembly: GCA_009767595.1. NCBI lineage: Eukaryota > Dinophyceae > Suessiales > Symbiodiniaceae > Symbiodinium > Symbiodinium kawagutii. Next base: position 63,957 of record VSDK01027261.1, on the reverse strand, counting down.
TGACAAGTTGACAAGCTTGTAAAGGTGATAGACCCCGCTTCTGTGTGGTTGGGACCATGAACCTTCTTTGGGAATAGTTACGTTTGGGTACGTCTTAGAAAACCCACATCAGAAAGCATCACATGGGGCTCCCATGTGATCTCCAGTGCTAGGCATGCCATGGCCTTGTGGGAGATGAAGAACTACCACCACGTTTTGGGCCGCCAAATGTCCTCGAAAGATCGGGCGCCGGGGCGTGGAGCTGTACTGGAGTTGGTTAGCAGTTTTGATCAATGAGCCACCAATGTCTAACTCATACAAATGGACGGCTAGCGGTTGACCGTCAAATATGAGTTTACCATGGATCTCCTATGATCAATGATGTGATCAAAAATTATGGTGATGGTCAGCTTTGGCCATGAAGATGATCCACTATTCAGCAAAGTGCACCGTGAATGTTACGATGCACTAGTCATCGTCATAGTCATCATCATAGTCATCATCATAGTCATCATGATCATGATGATCATTATCATCACAATCATCATAATCATCATCACTGTCAGCATCATAGTCATCATCATAGTCATTCTCACGGCTTCCCTATGAGTGCAATAACATTACAGTGTTGTCCTTACTGCCACTTCTAAACTGCCATTATGAACCTCAACTGTAGCCGATCCCTGTCCAATTGAAGACCCTCGGCAGTCATCAATAGATCAAAGTTTATTAACTGGCGATCTCTTGGCCTGAGCAATGGGAATTCATGTTTCTGCATCAGCACGAACTGTCTGAGACATTTTCGACATGCCCATGTGCTGCTTGGATCCAAGCTTTTCCTCTCTCCAAGATCAAGCACAAGCACAGAGGAATCCAATGAAATCCAAGCTTGTTTTCAAGTTTTTCGTCACCCTTAGGCACGGCATAGTCTTTGGCCTCTCTGGTGGAGAACTAATTTGATTTCAAATCCTCGTGTTCTTCGAGAATGTTGGTGACTTCTAATCCCGTGCTTTACGAGTTTTTTTGGTGACTTTTGCAGGCGTTTGCCCTTTTGGTGTGCAGCAATTCCGTGCTTGGGTACTGCGCTTCAAGAATCTCTTTCCCTCGCACAGCATACAGTAGCTCGTGTGCCTCAACAGGGCTTTTCCTTCGGAAACACCACTTTTTGTGCCTAAGGTCTCCCCGGTCATCCCCTGTCTGAATTTTTGGGCAAACCGCTGGACGCCCCAGCAAAAAACAGATAGCTTTGATCAACGAACCCTTGGTGAACAACTATATCCATTGTCCTTATTATCCTCATTGTTTCTCATCATCACTATCAGTGAATTCATCCCAGTTGGATGCGCAACACTTGAAAAGATTCAAAAATGAATGGCACAAAGAAGGGAAGATGCCAAAAGATAGGTGAGTTGATCCTGTCAGCAGGGGCCCCGCTCCACCCGGGCCTGCAGGTGCTTCAGTTCACCTCAGCCTATTGGGGTGCTGCCGCCTTTGGACAGAGACATGGCAGCGCTTTGAGGTGCACAGATTGAGCACTTCACGGTGGTGCGGAGATTAATGGATGCTACACTGGTGGTGCGTATTGTTGTGGTTGATTACAGGTGTTTATCATGGTAATTGGTGGTATACGATGATTCAAGATGCTTGACCAATATAAAGCAGGTCCATAACGCTCATGGTGGTTGATAAGGATCAGTTAATGATATGGTCAAACATGGTTGTGAAGGTTGGTCAATAATTTTGAGGTGGACCTTCCCATCCCAAATAGCGAATTCAACTTTTTCCCGCGGGAAGGCCATGAAATCGAAATCAAATAAAATTCACGACAGCAAACGCAAAGATTGCCTGTTTTTGAAACGAAACGTCCTGTGAAGTCTATATCATTTGCCAGTTGTAATGTAAACAACGGGTTCCCCAAAGAGCAGTTCGTTTTCACTGTTTGTCTTCCACATGTTTCACCAGTAATCATGGATGTACGATGACATACCATAATTATGGATGTTCATATCGATATGGACTTGCATATTTATGATAATATCATATCATATTAATATTGTTGTATGTCGAGCATGTTCACTACAAAACTGCTGTCTCGAATGCATTTCGATGCTGAAATTGTCGAGAATCCAAGCCAAGACAATCTAAGTGGAAAACAAACTTGTTTGTATTGCACATTTCAACAGCTGTTAAGATGACAAACGGAAACAGGCTCTGCAGATTCTGGAATGAACAACCCCATGTGTAAGGATGAAATTAGTGTCCATCACGATGGCTAAGACCAAAAGGCCACCTTGAGGCAACTCTTCAGTACCGCCACCGCATCCCCAAATTAAATTTCAATCTACCCCATTTCAAACTTAGATTAAACTCTTTAAACTTTGCTCTTTTTGGAGCCGGAGGCAGAACTTTGTTTGCTCGATCTATTTCTCGCTTCAAAGGTTTTCCTGAGGCTCGGATCGCTGACCTAGAATTCTACAAGGTTGATCAAAGGTAAAAGGAGAACAATTATTTTGGCAAGTATGAAGCATTTAGAATGAGTAGCACTTGCAACTTGGTGGTCGATGAGTCGATGATGTTTGGTAATCAAACGCAGCTGGCGACCGAGGATCGACATTGCCTTGGCCTTTGGGGCTTGCGTGGTGTTCTCAGAACCACACACGGAAGGCGACGTTTCGGCGCGCGTTAGGGCTGGGGGTTGGTTCAGGTTGGTTCCTCAGCAGTGACCAACACGATTGAAGGAATATGATAATTTTTCGAAGGAAAACACGCTGTGGTTGGCTGGTCAATGATATATAATTCATTGTAATTAACTGTCTTGTGACGGCCAGTAATTTGCGGTTAATATCGGCTAATTATTAGCCATTCAGCGCCCAAGAATTGTGGTAGGATTGATACAAGTACGACCGATTGCAGCAGGGATACACCACTTTCACTGGGTTGATTTGTCGTGGTTCTTGGTTGATGGACGTGTTAATGGCCATCAGCGAAAACATCACTTGGACATGAACACCGTCGGGATGCAACAGCTTCGTTCACCGGACGAGATGCAACAGCTTTGATTGGCTTAGTTGATTTGCTGGTTGGAAGAAAGAGGGCGCTATTGAGCGCTCACTTTCATGGCTGTAAGGGTATAGCCAACAATCAATTGGATTGATTACACATTAACGGCTATGGCCGCACATGATGGGCACCCCATGACCTTCCAAAAAGGTGATTATTGACAAGGAAACATCAATAAATGTAAGGATATCACTAGCAACGCTTCTAGGATACAGTCAGCTGAAGACCGCTTGAGGCTGAGAGTGCGAGATTTTCATGATGGTAGATTTGGCAAGGGCCAACACCAACAACAAGATACTGTAACCCGAAACAAGAACTGCGGGTGGGGCAAAAAAGGGAACAGGGTGCCAGCTCGTGGATTTGATAATTTTGGTCCATACAACTGATTGGTTGTGGCCAATCTGAGCCGTGAATCCCAACATTGGTAACATTGACTGGTCAAGCCGCTTTTGCATTGCTGGAAGCATTGGATGGTAATGCTGGCCCCATGGGCACCTGGCTAAGCAGGTGCTTCCGAAGCCCCTTGAAGAGTCAAAATGAGAGGTGTCAAACACCGTCAATTGCTATTGCGGTGAGTCATTTAGCCACCTGCAGGTAAATAGAGGCTATTCACCACCTTCGACGATTCTGACCATCAACTCAAAACTCTTGATTTTTCCTACCATTTCCGAACAGTTTGTTATACATTTACTCTTATATACCAACCATTTCGTTTTGATTCACCAACCCCTGCTACTGTAATTGTTGGTGATCGAGCGTTGATTTTTAGATAAGTTTTAACACTGATGGTTCACCACCAAGCGTGAATAACCATGAGGCAGCCATTTCTCAACCATTCTAGTCACTACTGTAGTAATGAGTGCCGTATTTGCCATATGATGATGGCTTTTCACCGCATTATTGTTAAACACTACATGGTATAATAAACCGACACCACTGATTCTCAGCAATTTTGATCTTCTCGAACTACTAAACATTCACCAACCATTGCTTAACCATCAAGCGTAGTGAAATGCAATGAGCATTAAGCATTCCCAGGTAAGCTTAGAGTCAAATTTCAGTCTCATTTCAAGCTGGACCTTTGACTCCATTTTGAAAAAAAACAATAAGATGATTTCCAATTTCCTAGAAAATTTCCAATTTCCAAATGACCAATTTCCAAATGCAAACTAGGTCATTATTCCAATGTCCAATTTTCCAATTTCTCTAATGACCTGACCAGGCCTGGCCGCGGTGATCCAACGTCACGAGATCACCGTGCTGGGCACCGTGCCCTCCTTGCTGCGCGCCACCTATCCGGGAGGCCAGTGGAAAATGGATGAAGACAATACTCGTTGGGAAGGAATGAAAAATGATATGAGTTGAGAACATATATTATGATTAGATTGTATATATCAAGTGACTACATATGAGTAGATTATATTAAGTTAAGGGAACTGCAAGTAAGATGTAAAGATAATAGAAATATTGTCAACGATTCGGAAGTAAGAAGTTTGGTGGGCGGGGTCGTGTTGGCTAATGACTGAAAATCAGCAGGCTTTTGAGAGAGAGAAATTCTCAGCAAGAGTAGAATTGCACCAAACTTGTCCATGCACCAAAAAAGAGAAAAAGCCAAATCTGAGCATCTATGCTCCAAAGTTTTGGCCCCATAGATTGGAAACTTGTGTTTTTGTTTGGTACTTGTCGAGATTTGGTGCACATCGGGTTTTGTTCTCGTTGGTGTTTGTCGATATTTTGTAGTTATCAATGTCAAAATAAGTATGAATGTGTGCGTTTCTGCAGTTTCTAAAGATCATTGTTTCTGCAGTTTCTAAAGATCATTCAAAAATCACTTCAAATGGAGGGGCCGCTCTTTCTCTGTCTCTCTCTCTCTCTCTCGTTGTCTCTTTGTCTCTCTTTATCTACCTATGTATTTCTACTTTAGTTGGCAAACACACATAAATGTATATATGTACATACATCACGTTGTTTTACATGTGGGAAATGGCATCTTTTAACAACTGGTGTTTCTGGTGGGTCATCCCCCAATCCTTCACCATCACCTGAGGCCCCTCGAGCAAGGCTGCCTCGTTGCGCGTGGTGCTCACTTGGGGTGAAGCTTTGCCTGTGAAGTTGTCCAAAGCATGGAAGGAGGTGAGGATAGCTTCACCTTGCTTCGTCTTGCGCCATCCTTCACCAGTGCGGTTGCGCAACATGAACCAACAACAATTGGCATGGAGAAGAGTTAATCATCCTTGACCGCGATCAGCAAATTTAAAGTGTGTAAGCATCAAAAGCGTGCATGTTTCAATATTTGTATCCACCATGATGAAAACTTAAGAAAAAAACATACTATCATCAGCCAACGGCCCAACGGCCACCATTGGCCGCAATCTTTTTCTATCAACGGCTGGCGGTTGCTCACCCACTGATGTGCCCTTCACAAGTGCCCTTGGGAGGTGTGTTTCATGGTGGACCTACTGATTGCAAGCGATCTCGGTTGCACATGGGGCTGTGGGTGGCAGAGTCTAATGATACTTGGTTTACTATGGTTTATTGTGTAATGCTGATGCTTCATGTTGATCAATAGTCGGTAATAGTGAGTGAAGACTGACCGCAATTGAGAGTAAGGAATAGTAATGCCTCATGATGCTGTGCAAATCATGGTCAACTAAAGGTGTCAAAATTTGCTCAGTCGTAGAACCTTGGTAACTGAAGTGACAGGCGAACATGCCGGCGGATTTGGCGGTGCTTAAAAAGAGGCAGAGGGACCACTCCAAGAAAGTCAGGAAGGGGTGATGTGCACATAACAGGAGACCCCGAATTGTCACCCACAATCGTCCTTTTACTGTGGAAACAGGTGAGTTGGAGGTATGCTTTTCCTGTATACGAATCCAAGGATATCCAAGGTGCTTTTGCGATGGTGCCCCTACATTAGTAGGTCTTTACCGAGATCCCGTGGCCCTGAACGCCAGATTTTTGGGTTCCAAGATTCCCATGATCCGACGCAGCCCCATCGTTGAACTTAACCTGGGAACATCAGCGAAACATCCCCTGAGTTTGCCGCACCCCTGGTTGAAGGGCTGTCTGCATGAGGTGAATATTGGCTTGCCTTGTACAGCCACTGCGATGTGTATCAAGATCCGTTGGATGGTCGAGAAAAGCACTTGATGATGCCCTTGCCAAAGCTCCAGATGCATTTGCTGACTCTGGGATTCAGCCTGTGGAAACATGTAAGGGGGGAAGAACATGATAAACACAAGTTCCCTCAGGGCACAACGAGGTGACTAAACATGAGTTTACTGTACTATGTCATGCTATCTATCCAGGTTTGCTATGTTTATTTGCGTTCTATGAAGTGGGACTTCCTATGAATCTACAGTTCGATGGTCCCCTAGTGGATGCTTTGGTATGTTTGTCATTCTTGGGTGCTGTTTGTTCTCAGTCGCCACGTGTCACCACATGAGTCACCACATGTGTCACCACATGTGTCACCTAACGACGTGGAAACAGATGACGTATTCGCTGCTGCACGGCGCTGAGGAGTGCCCAGGGTGTGGATGCCCAGGAGGGCGAAATGATTCTCAGAGGCGCGACTTCAGGGATTCAGCGACACCAAGGGGAACCAGTCATGGAATGAGTCGAAACACTGTGCGGGTCACGGTACAACTTGTTGAAAAGAACTGGAGGCACGATTAGTTCGGAGAACCCACCAAATCAATCAAAAAAATCACAGCGATAATTTGAGCTCAATGATGAATGACTGGACAGTCTTTTTACCGTGGTGGGGTTGACCTAAGGAGGGCAGTCTGGCAGATTCCCTGGCAGCCCCTGAGCTCATTGGTGTTTTTTTTTTTGCTTTTGGAGCGTGACTGCCTTGGTTGGGGCTTTTCCTTGACCAGTACAGATAGCAGTGCTCCACGCCCGCACTCGCTGTGGCAAGCCATTTTTTGTTTGCCTAAGTCTTGTTTGATCATGTCATCTCCGTCCTCACATGTGCATGAGCCACGTGTCCAAATGATTCAGAGTGCAAAGCCCGGACAGCTTACAATCTTTCAAGAGCAAAGTGTTTGTGCATCCTTTGGTCATCAGTCAACGGATCATTCCATGTCATTTAGCCGCTCATATTATTTTGAGTATATGTATTTAATATGTATACACAGTAGTTTGTGTGCCATTTTTTCATTCATTTGTTTGTTATGCATTTCTGACTATTGACGTTTTTTGCTACTACAAAGTTATATATTTGAATATGTTTGCCGCAGCACTTTAACAACACGTACTTAGAAATGGGTGTGTTACTCCTGACGCCACTAGATCGAGATCTTTCCTCCGTGGCCATGACTAACCACCACCAAGGGCCAGCATAGAATCCAAAACAAAACATGGCCAAAGGTACCCTGGAGAACGCGCACCTTATACACAAGGACAAAATCAATTGACCAGCAAGCCCCCGTCTCAGGGGACACGAAAACTGATATGGGCACGGCTGGGAAAAACCAAGCCGCCCAAGCCACAGGCCAACTCGGAGCAGCGATGCTGCTGTAGCAGTTGCACAGGTGGCTTGAGTCGGGTTTAGCAAAAACTCGGGGCAAATGCGTAGGGCCCAGGAGCAAAACAAAGAAAGAATGCACAGCAGCCCAAGGGCTCCCGACCGAATCCAATGTGCAACTGATGCAACTGATGCCCCCACGTGGCGGCTCTGCCACATGCACTCACCGTGCCAAGCTTTAAGTGCTCAAGGGGAAAACTGCTACCAAGCAGCACGACAGCAAAGAAAGACTTTGCCCAGGGCGAACTTACACATCTCCAGACCGCCCCGGTGGTTCCCAACAAAGAACCCCATGAATTGCCCCAACACATGGAACCACCAGCCCAATGAGATGCCGCGACTCAGTTGTCCAAGTTGAATGCGTTTGGTACAAGAGAGAGAGAGAGGTTGATAATCATCAATAGTATTGACTCGACTACTCAATGAATCATGGTCAAATTTGAATATATAGTGGTTTTTAGGTGGTTGGCTCCTGGGGGACCAACTACCCGTCAAGTGGGTGAACTGTGGCCATTGCCCGCTTATGAATTAGGTGAACAGTTCGGTTGCAATTATATAAAGGCGCATTATTTGGCATCACTAAAAAGTGTTCCCATGTTGGTTGGTATCCATCTATGGTCCATGCTTAGGGTCTTTATCTAAACTGTTCCTAGCCAGTTTGGCACTCAAAAACTATTTCGGGATAGGTGACTAATCAATGGCTGCTTGGCTTTGGTTCACAGTGATACAAGAACTTCGTACCAACAACTTGATACCATGTGGCTGATCCTCATGTCGATGTGATTCGATGTGGTTGTAGGTTTTCAGTTCATTGGTTGATTGATCCGCAACTGGTTGCGCAGTGTGGAACGATTCCATCACCTGCACCGTGCCAGGCGAAACCGTGTCCCCAGGCTACGTTGGAGCCGATGGGAGGAGAGTCGTTGGGGCGCCACATGAGAGGTGCTGTGACGGTGAGCGGTTACGCATAAATCGGTGAGCAGGTTTGTCCACAAGTGGTAGTGGTACCTATTAACCATCCCCAAACTGGAAACCACCAGTCTTGGGTGTACGACATTTTTTGGACAAACGCATGTTTATAACGGATGGCCTCCATGTCCACCAAAAATGGAGGACGAGGATGAGGATGTACCCTCCAGCAACCACCCTACCGAATCATTATGGTCAATTACTAATTCTCAATCATCAAAAGCTTGCTAGTTCTGGGTGACGGTCATTGTTGGTTAATTAAAGATGATTAGCAATACTTACAGGTAATGAACAGAGATGGACTGGTTCGTCGTTACGGTACCTAGATGATGGACAAAGGTCAACAGTGAACTAGAATTATCTGCTGTATTATCGGTTTTTGGTTCACTATGACATGGTCAACCATTGTTGTTTATTCTAATCCAGGCGGTACTGGTGAGTTGATAGTAAATACTTAGTCATCGATGACTGAATGATAGCTATGTGATCATTGCTACTAGCAGATGTCGTGACCGAGAAACGGTTGTAGTTGATGATGGATTATCGTGGTTTGCCCTTGTTAGCTATTGGCCATGGTGAACATTGAATTGGTCGGGTAACAATGGTGAACGATGTTGAACAATTGTGAATAAGACTCAGCAATGAATCAGCATTGATGATTCGTTGTTGATATTGCTCTTTAGTGGGTAGTGACATGCGACCAGCCAGAAGTTGGTTGCCAATGGTGTTGCTTAACGATGGGCAATAATCATCCGTGGTGACCAACAGGCCTTGAATATGGTTCATGCCTACAACATCCTACAACATGGTATCAGCAACACTAGTTTGGCATCAACAGTAGCAACTAATACTGACCTGAGCACAAACCCTCCAGATAGTTGACAATGTTAAACACATTGGTTTAACAATGCATGACAGATGGCTAAAGTTGTGACCAACAATCAGGGGCATATAACCAACAAAGGGCTAGTAGTCGAATGGTTGGTCTAGATATCAACCAAACCTTACAAAGGCGCAAACTTTCGGGAGGATGTTGAATCCAAGCCAAACCGATGGGTTTGTTTGTTTTGATGGAGGGTGATACTCCCTTTTGTTTTGACACAGAAGCCACTACTACGAGAGAAATTGATGACCATTGAACGTGAAGGATCAAGTCACTAAGAACTAGTTTGGAGCAATTGCTAGTCAACCAACATGCTAGGTAAAAGTTGTTGGCTCCTGCTTCGAGCGCTCATGTGCAAGCCATGTGGGCATGTGACTGGTGCCCCTAGTGTGAAAATGGTGTGCAGGGAAAGGTGCCTGGTTGTTCAACGGCGCGCCAGGATTTGCAATGAGAGCGGCCCCTTGGTTCTTCAGCACCAGCACCAAGATGTACCTCATGTGAAAGTCAACCCTTAAAGCCCTGATTTCAACCGGTGTATTAGGTTTTGGCAAAGGTAAAAAACTATTCCAGATGAAAATCAAAGGTGAATCTGTTTGGAAAGGATGGATTGGTGTCTGCAATTTGTGCGTCTCCCGGGTGTCCGTGCGGCAAGGTCACCAGCTGAGTCCCGAATGGGCTGACATGTGAACCAGCTGACCGACTGGGATGAACCTTTCAGTTGTTCATACCGCCTAACATAGCCATTGTCACAGCAATGGTTAGCATCACCATTGACATATACTACTGTGTACATTGACATTGCAAAGTAGTTACGTGTCACCATCAGCAGTCAGATGATACAGCTGATACTCAAAGTCCCCCACTGTCCTCAATGCCAACTTTTCGCTACCATTTGCCACCCAAAGGCGACTACTTCCTGAACGGTCTTCGCTATTTGCGCACTCGGGATAAGCTGAGACGGGTTGAGGCAATGGCAGGGGTGCAGTTTGCCGGAAGCTGATGGTATTCACACTGCAGGTATGTTGCTTTTAATATGTTTTAAGTCGATGCACAATTTTTAGCAATCATTGTCTTGAATCAGCATCGTGATAAAACAGTTCTTAGATGTTCTGAGAACCATTTCTCTATCGGAGGCAATGCATTCTAGTGGTTGCATGGCATCATTTTTTCACGGCTTGTGTCAGCAGAATGCATTTGATACAGATTGCTTTGTGCTTGACTGTCGCTTGTTCGCTGAGGGATGGACCATTGGACCATCAGCATCATAAACATTGCTTGCTGGCCAATATTTCACTGAGCAGCTGCCAAAAAAATGGTTGATCACTGTTGACGATCTCCATTGACTGGCAGATATTGGTCGCCTGTAAGAATCATTTGGCAATGAGTACATCACTATCATCACCATGGGGGCTCTTGTCCAATGGCCAAAGGCATTTTTCTTGGACACTAGCTCAGGTGCCAGTATCATCCGCCACCCTCAAGCAATTGGAACTGTCATTAACCACTACTAGCCACTGATCATTTACCATGCTTAGATAGAGAAAGAATAAGCAATTTGTTCATCAGCTGGTTGACCAGGGGTCACCCTTTGCATTTTTTCTTTGACTGTCGCTGAGAAGGCCCAGAACTGTGATTGGTTGCGTAAATACGCCGCATATCCGCCAGAATCACCACAAATGCAAACAGCGTGTTGATGTCATGTCATTGTTTTTTGCTTGCTATCTCCGCCCAAGACCAAGCATCACAGACTTTCAGCAACATTGTGGCAGGTTTCTTTTGTTGTTGCATTCATGACTGGTTCTCGCAAAAAAGGTATCCTAATCGCAATAATTAGCTAATTTTGATGAACTATCACGAACCCTGGGTGAATATGATGAATCATCATTGATCATGACATCATTAATCATGTCCACCGTTAGTTTTGAAAAGTTCCTTAGATAATGCATTTTCCTCAAGAAAATATAGGATTCCCATTCTCAGACTCGCCCCACGAAGGGTGGCCACTTGGTCTACTGTGGACGAAGCGGCTCCCTGGCCAAGCGTGGTGGACAATTCGTCGACTTGGAGGAGCATCCTTCGCCGTGATCGTTGAGCGTCACGCCCCATGTTGGGGACAATGCTTGCCCAACAGTTCCATGGCTTTAACATGCTTTAACTGGTGTGCTGTCGATTCACCTCCCACGTTGAAATGGCTGGCCAAAGAATTGTAAAATCACTGGAACATACTGGAACTCAAAAGCAATACAACTAAATTGGTTGATTGCAGCGAAATATCAACTAAAATCAAGTGTGGTTTGTTAACATAAATCTACCTTTAGTAGGTATTCGCACTCGCTGCTAATGAGTCATGATGGTTGCCAGTGATCCTTCTTATTACCTAATCATAGAGAGTAACAAGCCACAATAGCACAAGAAGCAATAGCAAGGATAACAGTTGATTACAGAAATTATGCTACCTTATTCTTCAGGGATTACACCCCATGCTGGGATTATTTGCAAGTCAACCCGTGGACAAAATCCACCATGGCACGGCGTAGGTGCTACTGTACTGCAAGACATGGCCTTCGTGCTGACTAGTGCTGGTTTGCGCAGGTGCTTCAAAAAGTTTGCACATGGCTGTTCTACATGGTTTTCTCGCGCTTTCTCAAGATGTTTTTAGCCCGAACAGAGTAGCATAGAGTAGCTATACTGCCGTATTGTATTCTTATCACGTGTATAACCGTGTATATGTAAGTATAGCAGGCCATCGAACATGAGCATATTCACTTTCAAGGTGCAGTCAAAGGTGTATGTACGCAAATACATTACATGAACTGCCAGTTGCATCCAGTTGCAGCATCTACCCGTTCCAATCTACCTTTGCCTCATTTGATTTGATCTATTTGCATACGAATGTGCATTCATTCCATCATGATTAGAGAGATCATATAAGATCATCGGTCATTAGTAATTAGAGGTATGAAATCAAGCTGATAGCCATCCACTACAGACATGAGCAGTTCACAGCCTGGTGAAAGGCAGACTGCGGCAGAGCAGGACAAGGAATCCTCGCGGCTCCACAATGTCATACCGAACATGTTTTGCTGCTTCCATAACGCAAACGTGCCCATGTCACCCAAGTAAAATCTCTCTCCGAATATTGGCAGGCTGGTGTAAAGTAACAATTAATCTTACTGGATGCCTCAGGGTGCTGGGTGACCCCAGCCAACCCCAAGTAGTGCTTCGCACGTGTCGGATGGGACTGCTGACCGTTTGTCCAAACCCTAAATGCTTTTTTGGCCAGAAAACTTTTGCAAACCACGAGGCACAAGCTCACGGCCTTTTGGCTGCCAACCCTCCAATCTCACGCCGCTCTTTAGTCTCCAGTAGGGCCTTGCCAGAGAGACATCCGCCAACTTCGTAGCCAAAAACTGTCTAGTCCAGTAGCTCTGACCTGTGAGGGAAAGCAAGATCACCAAACGCCCTGTGTTCCCAATCCCTGCGGTGTATGACTGCAGTTGAGCGAGAACATTTTCAACAGGGAAATTGGCAGATGCAATGCCCCCGGCCAGAGTGCATGAAAGTTGTACACCAGGACGAGAAGTGGATGAGGAGGATTTGCGGGCTCCAGCATGGCACCTGTGTGTGCTAAGCTTATCAAGCGTTGCGTCGTCGCATTCCCATGTTTGACTGAGCTTCGGCAAAGCACCGGAGCCTCTGGGCTCATGAAAGAATATTGCCGCTCCCAAGTGTATTTGCGTGGCTTTGCGGCCACCAATCCACAGTATGCGTGCCCTGAAGTGAAGGCCCACAGCGTTAGCACTAGACTGTAGACAGGCCGTGCTCTCTGGGGGCCGCTTAGTGAGAGCACACGACAAACTTTCAAAGAATCTCCATGGCAGCCCCCCACTCAGTTTGCACGGCCACACTCCCGGTTTGGGCCCACGGCTGGGTACCCTGCACCCCAGCTGTCCACACTCTCGCACACTAGTCCACCTGTTGGGATGCTCATCATCCATCCATATTAGGGGTGGTCAATATTGACCCACAACATCCCACAACCATACATAGATGACACGTTCTCCATTCAACTGTTGGAATTGTTGGTTGCCAAAATTATGATGGCCTATTGCCCATGGTGAACTAACCATACCAACCCATGAACCAACCTATGACTGTAACCAGTATTCCAATGTATTCCAGTATTAACTTCAGTATGAAGCATTGTTAAACATCCACTATTAATAGTAGTGACTTAACATCATTAATCCAGTATTCCAATGTATTCCAGTATGAACATCATTAATCCACTATTAACTTCCAGCCATTAAACCGGTATAGTAGTGACTTAAAAGTGATGTCCTATGGATTCAGCGCCTCGCAGGACCTCGAGGGGAAGCTCCAAAGCATCCCTGGCATGGGACCCTGCGCTTTGTTGCAGGGGGAGTCTTGGTGGAAATTGGGAAGGCGCTTTGAACATGGCAACATGGCAGGAAGCAACGGTTGACAATGGTCAGTGGTAGTTATTCGTCAATGGTTCATCAATACCCATGTGTAATTACTGATTGCTGATGATGTATTTCCGGTAAAGGCGTTCCACCATTGTTCAGGATGTGGCGGCGTAAGTTTGCAGTTGAAGGTTTTCAGTCCCAAGTCCCAAGGGTCCAGGAAAGTTTGTTATTGGTGAAGCATCGATCAGTCAAGCATACTTAGACTTAATCCCTTCATGAATCCTGCATAAAACCTTGCATCCGTCATCCATTCTGCAGAAGCATTTTTGGTTTGGATCGGTGTAATCAGTCGCCAGCTTGTTGTTGACTGAGAAACGGAAACTCAGGGAAGTGGCAGAAATAAATTACCAATTTGTTGGCCATATCAGTCGGCTGCTTGCCGAGTCCTCTCAGTGCCCTTGCTGGAACCCCCGCAATTACTCACGTTCAGCCACAACATGTTTCGGCACCATGCTGAGCCATGCAGTAGTTGTGGTTGTGCATTTGACGGGTTTCTCATCAGTTACTGTTGGACCATGAGGCTGCAGGGTTTCGATTCTGTATAGCTAGTGTTACAGATATGTGTGTTTTTTTTGGGTTTTGAGGTTGAAAGAACTAGGTTGCAACCAACAGCTGGTTGTTGAATGATGTTCGCCACACTGACAGTCACAATGCCACCAGACTTGCTTTGATACTAAAATGTGATTGGTCAGAGAACCATTCAAATGGACAATGTTCACATCACCCCTGTGTAGTGTTTGTCTATCGTCTCCACTACTGTTGGTCGCTATCTCCTGTCGTTTCCGTGATCGACGGCGATTGACCATTATTCCAACAATTATACTTGATTACAATGCTTAAGTATCGCTCGTGGTTATCAATTATTTCTCCGTCATGTTGGACATTCTGGTGATTGTCCTGTTGATTTTATAAATCCATAATCCCCCCTTTTCTACCACTGTTGTGCATTGTTCCGTTGACGACCAACTGACTAAAAATCTTGCCAACCATCATGAACGAAGCTTCCTCACAGAAATTGCCAACCAGAAGGATTCCTTTTGCGTGGTTGACAGTGCTCATTAGCCACAACTATCAATCATGATTATTCTCCATAGTCAACTTGTTGCAATCATCCATCATACATGATCACTGGTCATCATTAAGCAGCAAAATATATGACTATCAACATTTAGCTGTGGGTCAAAGCCTGTCACCCATGGTTCCTCGGCAACGGTTTACACGCCTTGTCCCTGCCCCCAACGCCGTGCCGTTGTCAAGCATGAAGCACTGGTTGGAGATCTCATCAAAACAATTTGTGGAAGAAAGATTGCCAATGAATCAAAATCAAAGTGCCATGTAGTACAAGTCGTAAATTGCGATTTTGTCACCCAAGTCTGACGTCTCCCGGCACTACTGTGAGAATTTGAAACTGAACATGCCGATCTCTTCGAAGCTTTTCGAAGCTATCTTCTGAACACTTCTGGATGTCTTTCCTTTTCGACACTGGTTGTAGCGTGTGTATCTCCGTTTCCACGCGTTTGACATAGCTTGGTCAGGAAAAGATAGAAGCTCAGAATAGCTCAGGGGTGCATGTGAAATATCCATGTTGCCTCGCCAGGGTTCCAGGTGTGATCATCCGTGTGCTTTGTGAGAAAAAACTCACGCAAAAACGTAAGGAGGCTGTGTGCAAGGTTTTCCGATCAGGATAGTGGACACGGTTAGCAATGTCCTGCATGGCCATCCCAGGCCTTGTAAGGACCTAACCTACATTCGCTCCCCATGGAGCACTTTCGTTTGCCCTAGGGTTTCTAGTTGCACAACGCTGTGGAGACGTACTCTAGGAGGAAAAATGGCCTGTGAAAACAACACACTTGCATCATCTGGTCGCAAATATGTCGGTCGAAAGAGTTTACCCTGGTCCCCTATGGCCCCCTACGATCCCCTTGATTTATTGCAATAGGTGCTCCTGTCTGAGTGAGGTATGCGAAGGTGAGTTCACACCAGGTCCCCACTGCGCAGTCTTTCTCAGTTGGGCCATCAAGCCAGCGTGGCGAGCCATCTAGCCATCATTGTCTGTGAAGTACCCGGCATGCTTGCGTGAGAGTATCAATGTTCGTGGAGAGTGTTGGTTGCCGCGTGAGTGTTCCTGGTATGTCCATGTATGTCCTAGTGGACTTAGCGCGTGAAAAAACTGTTGCCATGTGGGATAGTCGGGTAACTTATCCAAGCTGGGTTGCAGGAGCTTCACTCGTTCTTGCTGGAGTGCACCTAGCCTAGTTGAACATCCCCAAATGACCAAAGTAGTCCAAGTGTCGGGACGTTCATTTACCCATTTGTTGGTGGGTTGCCATTGACCCATATGGCATTTGGCATATCATGCCATATCAAGAAAAGGAGACATTGAACCTCGTTGAATCCTCATGATTTCCAGGATAAGCTCGAGGCATTTTGCACCTTGGATGCGGAAGAAGCGCTGCAGAGGCCTGGCTCCTCGCGGGCTACCGTTGTTGAAGGAGCTTGTGAAACTAGATTAAGAATATTAATCATTGAACTAGATTAAGAACCTCCTCATACCAAATGAGTGATGGTTAGTGACTAACGGTTGGCGAGTCGATGATGCTGGATAATGGTTTGCACCGGTTTCTTTGATGAAATGATGGAATGGGCTGACGCCCAGGTGCCGCCGACCCCTTTCTACTGGAGGAGGGTTGGCCGGAACAATTCCTGTGCGCGTTAGCACACTATTGTAACCCTCGGGTGTGCCAGAAAGAGCATCACGGCTGCCAGAGTCCGTGCCAGATATGTGTGAGAAAGAGCGCCACGGCTGCTCAGAAGGGTTTCAAGGCTGGCAAACGGCAGTCTTCAAACCGCAAAATAGCAGCATGTGCCGTGGCCTGAAATTTGCCAAAATGTGCCCGATATGTGCCAGAAAGAGCACTGCAGCTGTCAGAGTATGTGCCAGATATGTGCCAGAAAAGAGGTTGAAGGCTTGCTTGCAAACGACAAGGTTCCACAGCTCCAGTGGTCCCAGGCGCCGCCCCTGACTTGGCAAAGATAACCCTAGCTCAACCACAGCTACAGTAGATGCTTAAAAACGACCAAGGCAGCGAGTTTCCTGGCACACCAATTGAATGGATTAAGGAGCAAGCACTGAGGGCGCAGTCAAAAGGAGCAAGCACTCCAACTTGCTCCTTTTTGGTAATTGCGGCTAATTGATTTTTTACAATTCTTGCCATCCTGGACAATTCCTTGTGATTCATTGTGAATGTTGAGCTTGTCAATGCATCTTAGCAGCTGGTCATTGTTGCGTACCTGGTTATCACCAGTTATTGTTTTCTCCAGCTACTGGTTGGTTCTAACTTGTTCTTACCGCTTCATTTTTTCACCAGCTTGACTAATGCATAGTCAGGATTAATCAAACCCCCCCAGTTAATCAAACCCCTCCTCAGCCCTGGACCCTGGTCCTTACTAAAGTTAATTAGGTGCTGATTTCACCCCCAGATAAGATAAGTTCACCCAAAGATCCCCCCTAGTTATATAATCAAACCCCTCTGGATCCCTATTTTTAAATTAGTTGTAGATGAGTTTTAATTAAAACCCTTATTAATTTAGGTACTTCTCATGGCTAATTAGTAGGGTGAAGAATCTTAGAAACTGCTCAGGTCTCATAGCTGGGCCACCCTCACTGCTCACTCCCCCAGGCTCAGGTGCTCAGTGCTGCTCATTTTCCAAGCACACAGCTCATTGGTACTGGGGCTCAATTGGCCTCCCAGTTTTCTTATGTTCTCGTCTCATGTAGGCTCTGATGCATTTGAACTCATCGCCGTTGAGGCACCCTGACTGGTTCCTGTGGAGGAAGCTGATGATGCCCAACTGCTTCATGTCCCTCATGATTGCCACCAGCTCATGCAGAAGCATGGCAATGACCAGGCTCATGCCACAAATGGCCAGGCTGATGACCAAGCTCATGTCAAAGAGGGCCATGGCTTATGTGCAACTCATTCGCTATCTGATGCTGATCTTATGGCTGCTGGAGGACTCATCGTTCTCACCACCCTCATGCTGGAGCTGGATCCTGATCCTCAACCCCCATGGTTCTCATAATACTCTCTTCCTTCTCTCATCTCTTATCTCTGGGGGTTTATTACTCAGGGGTGGTCACTTTTGGGGTGGTATGGTCAGACATTGTTGACCTTGTTGATCTATAGGGGGGGGCTTTGATTAATCCGGGGTATGCATCATGAACATTGAGCCACCGGGGGGACGATCATTCTTCCCAAGTGGAGATCCGATGGGATTTGCAACTGAAAATACCTTTGACGAAAAGGTATGCATCTGCCACCTAATAGGTTGAAACCGAACCGTCATCGGTGGGAGCTGATGCAGGTTGCCTTCTCCCATCACCTCTGCCATCAACGATGCCCAGCGAATCTTGGGGCCCACTGCGAAGATCCACCTTTGTGACAGGCAATGCAATGGCAAGCTGTATAGCAGTTGTGTTTGGGTTGCTCGGTGGTGGGTGGCCATTCATAACCAACAGCAGGACATAGCCAGTAACCAAATGGATCTAGCAACCTCGGATAAATTTGGATGCAAGATACATTTAGACACTGCTGCTATTTGTTGCTTAAATTTGTGGTTGCTCAAAACTGTGGGTTGCATCGCCATGACCATGTTGATTACCGGCCTACCATTTAGGCAGAAATCTAGATGAACCAAGAATGGTAGGAAGTACAAACTGATCATTGATGCCTATCATGGTTCGCTATCATGTTGGTGGTTGCTATCATTCAATACAAGTTTGCAGTTGCTATCAACCATGACAGGGGGAAGGATAACAACGATTGCAAAGTGGCCGCAGGCTTCAGCCTATACCTGCGATTCAAACAGCCAGCCAGAGAACGGGCTGCTGTTGCCATGGGCTATTGGTTGGGAGTTTTTGATCAGAAAATGTATCCCCCATATTTGATTCTAAAGCGGTCGGCATGGGCAATATGTTATTTAGGTATTGTTCATCATTATGTAAGACATGCATTGATGTACAGGCATTTGTGATCATTTGTGCGGTGTACATTGAAGGTTCCACACCACTCTGGTGAGATATGTGTTTTATTCAGCGAAGAAGGCGTGACATTCACTTGCAACCATTCTTATTTTGCCACCTCTTCGGATCTCTCTTAGCTCCTTGCCCGGGTTGAACCCACCCTAAATTGAGGTTCCTTTGAAGTTAGAGGACACAGACAGCGATGTATGCGTTTGTGTTTTTTTGCTCTCTATGGATTTGGTCTTTGTGTGTATGTTGGGCACGAGAGCCTTCCCCCCATCAAGCACACAGAGGTTTGTTGAAATGTTGTGATGCTGTGATTCACTATGTTTTGCAACGTTTCGGGGTATTGAACCGTTTTTGTCTTTGCTGCACGAAACCGACGAAGGTTCTGGTAGTTTCCTCAGTTTGGTCAATGCTCCAGTTAGTTTTACTATCGTTCATTGCTTCCGAGGCCCTTTGTCCTCCAACTGGTGATTCCAAACACGCTTGTTTGGCATGGTGTTGCATCACATGCAAAGACCATGCAGACAACTGTGCTGGAATATCTATACGCATCCTGCTACCAGATGTTCCCGGTGGCGCCCCATTCTCATCATTCTTGTTTCTCCACGAAGCGCCCACCTGCGTGATGCGAACACGGTGCTTGGGCAACTCCTGGGAAAAAGAAACCTAATGATCGATTGGATTCGAGTGTCAACATATCTCAATCCGTTTGTCCGCCAGTAATCAACACTGCAACATCAAGACGCTGGGTATTAAAGTGAAACGGCTCATGTGGGGTTCAAACGTCCTAGATTGATCTGAGTTGGACCCGTGGATAGAAATTGTCCTAGCCCTAAACCACGTACACCCCTAAACCACCTATGTATCCTATATACGCATTTTTGAGGAACCGGCAAATTGGACTGCAGGGTCTTCATGCTCCATTTCATCCAGGGGAATCTCTGCTGCCTGCTGTGCATCAGTATCAATCTGTATTGATCATCATCAGCTGTCATGAATCATTCTTATCACTCACCATGAACAACCATGAATCATCATTGGCCATTGTGAAGCATCAGTAGTTATTGCTATCCATCATTCTATAGGACCACTGTAAACCGTCCTGAGTCATTACTAAACAGTGTGGTTTCCTGCTATGAGCAGCCATATTGCATAAACTGCTGAGTTTTCTTGCTTGCGGACGTTGTGGTCCCTTGACATCCTTGTTGGAATATTTTGCCATGTCATGACTAAGAAAATCCAATGGTTGGATATTAGATGCAACATGCAAACAGAATGCTTGATAGGCATCAGCATGCGTCAGCCAACCATCAATATGGATGAATCAAAGCGACCCCCGATGTTGCTGACTCTAAAAATTTAAACGACAGCTCAAGATGGACAATTGTAAAGATGGATACAGCATGATCAGGGCTTGTGGTGAATAATCCCAAGGGATCCCCATCCCATGCTGAGGGGGGTATTGGGCTGCAAGACCATTCTGACAGCATTCTGGGGCCGATACCATTCTGAGAAAAAGATGGAAACAATGGTTTTCTACAGGTGACAACTTCTTGCCATTTTATTCAAATTCTCAACTTACCCACTCTCAACTTGGGGTTCATGTCCCTTCCTCCTGTCCCATCCGGCCCATCGCTGGGCTTAAGCAAGCCCCACCGGCGAGTTTTTCACCGCACCGAAAGTGCGGACACCTAGAACGCATCCGCTTCGAGCTGGTTTGTCAGCCTGGGAGCCAGGGTGGTGGCAGGGAAGCATCCATTCAGGACCAAGAAGCCCCAAGAAGCCCCAAGAAGCCCCAATAGTTAACATGATTGGATGTGCCAGTGGTTTAATGCCAACCCAAAATGTTCAAAATGTAATAACCAAGAAACCCAGTGTACCATCGCTGCAGCGCAATGCATTCTAACTTAATTTGGCTGGAAACAGCACAGCACTTCTTGATCCTTCCGATGAAATCCTCCGTGTGGAAGGAATGAAATTTTCTGCAGTTCAATCCTTAGATGGTAGAATCTCAAGTTTGATCTCTTAGAACCACATGGCGCAGTGTGGCAGTTGGAGGATGGGCCCACCCAAAAAACAAAAAAAAACGGTTGTTCAACCAGCTAGGCACGGTCGATTGATTGCTGCCTTTGCAGCTCTTGCAATGCCTCAGCCAATGAATGGAAAACAACATATACATCAGAAAAAATGTTAGGCTATCAGCTTATGGGGATCAAAGCTTTTGGAAAATCAAAAACAGAAGTGGGAATAGCTGCCTAGTTACATGCCACTTTGGCCTTGCTGGCCAGCGCAGCTGCTCCTGTTGAATTGGACCCACAGCCAGTTTGCAGTAAGCAATCATACATTTATCCTCAAGTCAGCGGTTTCAATCCAAAACCCAGTGCAAGGAACCTAACGTACGGAGGAAAGCACATTAAGAAACAGAGGGTGGCCAAATCATTTATTGGATAAATAGCATCCCCAACTCACATCGATCAGAATCAATAATGAACATAAAAATCAATCGGCCATTCATGCCGAGTTTCCAGCTGACCCTGCAACAGAGGAATGGTCTCCACAGGCAAGTAGCGCCCGTTGTCCTCCAAGGTCTGGTGAAATGCAGCTATGGCGTTCCTTGCGGCGATGCGGCGATGCGGCGATGCTTGCTGCCGTGGGGACATCATGATGGGAAGGCATGTGGGTGTGGGTATACCATATGTGGGTGAGCTGGATCGAGTGTCAGCTGGATCGTGTGTTTCTCAACTCAGTCATTCTGGAATCAATTCTTGAGAAGCCATGCGTGGCCGCCCACTACTTCAAGAGGGCCGTCATTGAAGGCATTGGCCGTGGCAAAGCATGCCACCTGGATTGGAGACGGCTGTTCTGGCCTACCTCCTGGCAATTGTGTGGCAGGAAGACGTGCCTTTGACCGCCACAGAGTTCAACCAAATGGCTCTAGAGTTGAGCGAGCTGACAGCCACGCAGGTCTGCCAGTAGACGAGAGGACCGTCAATCTGAAGGTCATGTGCAGGTCATTGCCGGCAGGGGCAAGGAAAACATGTGAGGAACCGGTAGCCCTGCCACTAAGTGTCAGAGATCATTCCCCATGGAGGATAGAACGGCACGACAGGAAGGTTTTCCTGTTCGACCACCCCAGGGGGTCCGGCAAGACACGCACGATGTTGTGCCTATCATGAGCGGTTTCAACTTGCACGGCGTTCGTGTGCTGGGAAGATCTCACTTGCATTGATGGCCAGTTCCTCCGGCCAAGAAGTGCTCATGGCTCGCGCACGGCCAGTACTCGAACATTTTCATGCTACAGAGATTGGACCTGACTGTGGCAAAAGCACCAGCTTTTGTTTCCCTTGACGAGGTCAATGGCATTCATGTGACAGACTATGGCCCACTAGATTCACGAGGCGATCCGACACGAGGTAACTTCAGCCAAGGCTCACGCAGTCCCTCACATCACACAAGTCCGGGTAGTTTCCAGTATTGTACAATGTATCCAGGTAAGCCGACATCCATGCGATGCAGACTCTGGCCTCAATAGCATGACAAATTCATTAGTTGATGGCACAGTAGTGGGCAATGGCATTTTACCCAATCCACTAGATAGAAACACTCTCAACATCAACCCAGGCACATTCCATGCTTTCGATTGCAGCTCTGGGTAAGGGTGTTGGCGGCTCTTCAAAGCCTTTGCGCAGAATCTTCCCATAGAATGCCTGGGCTCTTTGATGATGAATGGGACAAATAGTTTTGATCAGGTTCCAAAACATATAATTAATGTATGTTTTCACACCCAATCATTTACACCATATTGCAGCATGAGTTTAGGCTCAATAACTGGGATGATTTCAGCCATAAAGTCTAGCTACTTGTTTCAACAACATATTGGGCAGATATATCCCGATCAATGGTACTATTATTTTGTCATATGATCGAATTTGATGGCACTAGCTAGCTAGATCCATTGGTCTAGTATCTAACTATGAAGACTTGTCAGCAACCATGTTTGATGCAGACCATAGTAATTGCAGACAAAGATCTGCCATTTATGCCGTCGACACCAAGCTTTGAAGTCCAACCACGCAGTATGAAGCCTGTCATCTTCTTGTCCTTCACCCCAAGCATCAGAATCTGAAATTAGGGTTCGGAATGTACTTCCGAGGATCCACAAATCCACCCCGAGATGAAGCACATGCATTGCGCACCACTTCACCATAGACAGCTCAAAGTATGAGAGCGATAGCAATGGGCCTCAGTGGTTACATGCTGGCTATTGGAAACCGGGATGAAATCCTTGCCTGCTTCCTGGTGCAAGAATGCTATTGATGCGATATCCCATATGAAATATTGACGCCTGGTGATCAAACACATGGTCTCCTGGTTGTTGGAAACATCAACTGATATAAATGAAAAAGCAAAACAATTGTTAATGAAAAAGTTTGCCACAACAAGAAAGAGATACATATAGGGCCTTGCTTCAAGCATTGACCAAAGAATTCATCACGAGAGTAGCGGTCAACTTGAAGATGTTGCAGGGTAGGCACCATGTAGGTGGATTTGTGCGCTTTGCACTGGTGACAAATCAAATTGCACTGGTAATAATTCTTCAGGTTCAGTTGCTCCTGCATGTTTGTAACACGGCTGTCCATGAACCGTATATATATATATATATACATAATATATATATATATATATTGTGGACCCAGCCTCACCCACCACCAGCCTAGTTGGGGCCCTCTATAGCATCCCTATAGCACTAATATGTTCACTACTGGCTGTTGGTGGGTGGAGGCCGTGTCCTGGTTACAAAATTTAATTAATTCTGGGGCCAACAGATAGATCAACCAACCAAATTATTATACCTTTTTAAAACACCGTTGCCTTTTGGAACTTCCAATCGCCACGAATCTCAGTAAGGGCAAACTTCATGCCCCCAACACCATCGCTGTGAAGTTTCTCCAGGCTCTTGACCACCTCAGCCAACATTTGGGTTGACCGTAGTAGGGTTGTCGTGTTGTGAGTAAGTGTGGCAATGCAAACGTTTTGAGATGATGTTTCCAAACAATAATGTTTTGATGGTGTACAATTTCTCAACTCAAGCATTGGTAAGCTTAAGTATGCATATATATATATATATATATATTTGTTCACAGGTGAAACCGCATCATACATTTTTAACGGATAACATATATGTATACCGGTACCTGTATACGTCATGAGATTCGACCATAGCTTCTGGGGATCTATTTCATGTGAAGCCCTGGCATGCCGATCCTTTAACGAATACGTGTAGCTCCTGCTTGGTTCCGGAGGTTGGCAGCAGGCCTTTGGATGTTGGCTACGGAGTGGTGTGCAGGACATCACTGGGGCAGCCAAGGGACAGGTTCGAGAAATTCTTTCAACGTTTCGAATCCACAGCTTTTCTCCTTAGTGAAAGCGGGTTGTATCATGCTTAAGCCTTTTGTGCTTCCCACAAAAGACAAAAGTAGACCATTTCTACCCATTGCCAAAAAAAACACGTAATGATTTTGATACAACCAAGGTGCCTCTCTACACAGCAAGAGTGGGAAGCATGCTTTCACAGAATTTTTCTCATCATCCAGAACTGACCCAAGGCAGATCACAATGATATTCTGATCTTTCGCATATTGCGCAGCATCGCCCCAAACCCACAGTGGATGATGGTCAGCACCTGGGGATATAGAAGCCAGATCTGAATTCACGCTTTGAAGGTACCAACAAATCCCTCGGAATCTCCCGATCCGGAAAAGAGGGAAACAATCCTCTGGACATCAGCCATGGCAGCAGGTTTTCCGGCAAGATGTAGGGCATAGGCCTCACATGCAAGATGATCCAACCAGCATATGATATACGAAAATAATTTTGGGTCATTGCTACGAAAAACGACCATAAAATTGCATCAGATGTAGGCAAGCTGCTGTGAGATTTCATTCCAGCCATCTTCGCCAAATTCCCAGAGAGGAACATCTACCCAGCTGATAGGAACCTGGGATAGCCATTAGGACAACTGGAGCAAACTCCTAATTCCAGATAATCAACATATATACGTACTATTATTGACAAAACCCAAATATAATGCCAAGAGCTAAATAAGCAACGTCAGAGGCATGATTTCCATGTTATTTGCACCACAATGAAGTGAGCAAAATAAAGCAATGTGTTGCTGTTAGGTGACCCGATGATCATACTTCATCGCTCCCAGCTTCCGGAACCAATCGCGCCGGACATTGTTGTGGTAGCGCCCTGAAGCCCCAGCTTGCACCAATGAAGCAGCCGGCCCCTTCATCTCATAGCCCTGGAATTCGAACTCCTCCCAATGGGTTGAACATATGAGCCTGGATGGTTTGCATTGTTTGTTAAACATTATCAACCATGCCTCTGGATCGATTAGACCAACCAACACACCCACTCCTTTCGCACGTAGCTCAACAGCTGGTGGGCTTTGCTGTAGGAGTCCTCACAAACAGGTATCCAAATGGCAGATAGAACTATATTTCCCACAAAAATATACATGTACATGTACGCAACGCATTGTCTGTTTATATATAAAACATATATGAAAATAAATGCCATCATTGCTCATGCGATATAGCAACATGATATGTACATGTGTTATAAATCACAGTTTGCATTCACATGGTCGGTCAGGATTTGTTACGTTGTACATGCAAGCGAAGTTTTCACTTCAGCTGCGCCAAGCATCCGCTCCAGTTCCACTCTGTGCCAGGACAAAGCTGGAAATCGGGCTGGTTTGGCTTCCCGCCCAAAGTGCACCTGCGTGGGGAAATTGGGCTATGAAACAGGATCGGTTTGTTTCCAACGCAGGTGGCTCACGTAAATGGATCATGTAGGGCTGAATTGAATTTGACATTAACATAATCGTTCATATATTTATATATATATAATATTAATATATATATATATAGATATAGATATAGATGCGTGCATGTACACACACACACATATATATTAAAGGCTGTTGTACATATACATGAATGCAGGTACATTTACATGCCCTAGGGATATGTGTTTTTGATATGTGTTCGACTCATGGCTGCAGGTTGAGTTGATGTGATGACCTGCTGCAAGGGGCCGCATGCACACATGCACGCACATCCGGAGGCACTGTTTACCACCGCATGGATCCAGCTCCAAGCAACACAGCGCTGCCATGGCCAGAGGTCACAAAAGTTATATAGGTGTTCATCACCTATAAGTTCCCCATGACGGATGCACATGTTTCTAGCAGTCAATAAGTCGATAAACAAGCAACATCAAACAACCACTTGGTTTCCTTGCTATACTACTACAGTATGTTGGTTTGGTTGTTGTGCATTTCCGTCATCATCTCAAGCCACAGGAAAGACCCGTAGGAAGCTGCGAGGATTAACTCTAGACATCATCAGGAGCAACTGTTTTAAATATAAAACGGCATTTGTTGGCCAACCAAAAACAAAACATATATAAAAACACAGCATCCATGGATCAGGGCAGCATGTTATGTGCTTTGGCCGCTGTAGTGGCCATGACTTTGTCAAGTTCAATGTAATGGTCGAAAACACCAAAATTGTTGGGGTAAAGCTTTACAGCTTCCACCTTCATCATAATGAACAAGAGTGGTGACACTATGGAATTCGAACAAATTGGGCTATAGGATATGTTGTTGAAAGCTTCCCCAATCAACGGAACAAAAATTCTGGAAGAGACCAATGCGTGAGGCACCCCAGCTGAAGCTAGTGACATCATTGACCAAATAGACTTGGATACATGATATATTGAGGTGCCTCTCACACTCTAAGGTCTTATCCCAAAACGGTTCCACTTCACAGATAGCTACGCTGCTGGCGTCGATGGTGTCGCCGGCGTCGCTGCCACAGCCTCCGCTTTAGGCTTGGCCTTGCTCTTCGGCTCCTTCTTGGGTTCCTTAGAGCAGGTGAGATTGAGTGGGTGCAGGGAACCAAGATAGGTTCTGAAGTTCACATTATGCACACGTAAGTTCAGAATTCCATCAAGAATTTGTTTGATTCAATTCTATAATTGTTATGATCAGTGGCACCAATGAGCTCGAGAATCAATAGCAAGTTTGATGCTCTTGACCGTTCCTGTGAAACTTGTGAATGTCGATTCGATGCTCGCTAGTTTTGAAGAAATTTCACCAGAGAGTTCCTTGTCCTGGACAATTGCAGCCTCCGGTTTCCCAAGGGTTTTCGCATATACCGTTTCCAGCTCGGTCTTAGCAGTCTCAATGGCTTTCTTCTTCAAGTCAAGCTCGTTCTGAAATCCCTTCAACAAAGTAGGTGACCTTGGAACATAGTTGGTAGCCTTCACTTTACAGACAAATGGGGACTTGGTGTACACATACACATACCTATCATTTGTAAATCCATACATGGACTACCTCTAAAACCAATTCATCCATTCGTACATATCGACTTTGTAAAGTTCTTACATAGCTGGATCTTGCAAACATAAAAGCTGGATCAAAATAAGTTTGCTGAAATCAACAACTTGTCACAATGTCTTGCAGTCTTCAACTTTTGCTGACCAAGCCATCAATTCAGTAAGCTTTGAAGAACCAGCTGCAATCTTGCTGGAGATCTGCTTTGAAAGCGGGGGTTTCTTCTTCTCCGCTGGAGGTGGCGGTGGCTTCTCATCACCCTTCGTGCCTGGAAGGCCCACACTGCCCGCCTGGAAGGCATCCATCTGCCCACCCAAAGCTGCCTGCCTTAGAGCAACACGGGTTTGAAAAAAAACATATTGATTGAACTGATGTGGTTTTTCTAAAGGTTTCTTTTGTTACATGTACTGCACATATAGATTATTTCAATCATGGTAGCATATATATATATATAGCATTCAAATGCTATATGGTATGTACAGGTACATGTTGTGCTATTGGTTTGACCCAGGTACATTACATCCCGAGACTGTCCGGGATCAAATGAACCTGCAGCGGTGAGAGCAGCAGACACCTCGTCTTGAACCTCATCTTCAAAAACCAAAGAGTCGAAGATCCGGATGAGCTCCCACTCCTGAGAAGGGGCAACCAGCCAGACCCAAGGTTGCCTAGATATGAAATATTTACGTACAGCTGCACAATAATGTACATGTAATGTACATGTTGAAAATATGAATAAATTATATATTACACGTTCAAAACATCTCACATATATGTATATGGGTTGTCCATCAGTGCCATTAGGAAAAAGTAGTTGGGAAGTTGGTTCAACCGTTTGGAATCACAGTTGAATGACGAACTATCAGTCCTCTTGCTGGGTGTCCGGATGCTTCATCCAATAAGTAATTCCATCGGAGCTGGTGTTGGATTCCTGC
>VSDK01027261.1:6475-35653 GCA_009767595.1 Symbiodinium kawagutii | reverse complement strand
CTGCTGAGCTTTCTTTTCATCTCTGATTTGTCGAGCTAGTGCTGCCCCAAATTGGACCTTCAGATCCTTGTACAACTTCATGATATACCTCCCCTTCCTCCTTTGGCTCGTGGTCCTACTGCTGTTCACAACAAGGCTGCTCTTCATCCAGTCTTGCCCCGCCGTCAGCCACTGTTCGAAGAGCTCACCAATGATTTGGCGATCTCAGCAGGACAAGTGAATATATCTCATGTAAGATCCCAATTGATTGTTTTTCATATTCCATGATTCCCATTGGTATCGTATAGCATGAAGCCAGGAAACTGTATCGCCGGTTCTTGGACTTTTCCAGCACAGCTTGAGGGCAAGACGAACCTAGCATCAGTTTGACGACAGCCATTTGTTCAATACACTTGCCATTACTACAGCTGGAGGTTAATAGATTCAAGTGACTGTTGAGGCTGCGGTGGAACCGCATCTTGGTGTTCACAGCCAACCGTAGCTCACATTCCCTCCTTGTCTCAAGCTTTCCACCCGGACCCGTGGGGAATGTGGCAGAATCATCATCAGCATCCGCTCCATTAGCCTCAGTTGGAATGGCACCATGAAAGGCATATATCGCCCACAGTTTTAATATGGTTGGATGAAATCTGTTTTGGAAATGCGGTATAGTTTAGGGCAAATAGCTGGTATGAAACATAGATGTATGTTTTCAATATCGATCCACCAAGATTCAATGCATTGATGCACACATAATCAAACCAGGGTACTGCAGCAGCTTCTAATTGGGTTGTATCTCTGCGAGAAAATACCGTTTGGTGCGCATCGACTTGCGGGGTTGTAGGTCCAGATTCAGCTGGCGATGGTGACGCCTACAGGGCAATGTTTTCACACTGATTGATATGTGTACTTCAAATCCACAACAAATTACATCAACATTTGTTAGTGCCCCAAACCTCCTCATGCGTCAAGACCTCACTCTGGTCCCTCAAAGCCTGATCTGTGACCGCCGGTGTCGGTGGCAGGCTGCTGCCCTCTGCCAAAGCGGCCTGAGCAGGAC
The DNA here is from genome assembly GCA_009767595.1 of Symbiodinium kawagutii. NCBI lineage: Eukaryota > Dinophyceae > Suessiales > Symbiodiniaceae > Symbiodinium > Symbiodinium kawagutii. Next base: position 34,614 of record VSDK01027261.1, on the reverse strand, counting down.
CGATTCAGATTGTGGGGAACTGCTCCAGCATCCTGTTGCACATGTAGAGGTCTTCAGCTAACAAATGTATATGTACATATTACTAATGAAAATAAAAATATATATATAACATACTGAACCAGAACATCTAATGATATAGGCACACTAAAAAAGACAACTGAGCTAGGACACAAAACCGGGATTGATGCCAAATGACATGTGTTAAAATAATTTGGAACCATTCACCCTAGCCTCAGAAGGGTTGTGACCTGGATGCACAATCGACTCCAGCTCACGCATCAGATCCACATCAACGTTGGGATTTCCATCAACCACATCGTGTTTCATGTAGATCTGGAAAGAATAGGCAATCAGGTTTTCAAGTGCATCATCCTGTTCACGTTTCAGCCGGGCTGACTCATCCATCAGCACAAAATGTGCTTTCTTAGCTACATCAAGCTTGTTCGCCTTCCATTCCTCGATGTTTTTCACATGAACCTTGTAGTGATCAGTTGAAGCATCACCACCAAGTCGCTTCAGCTGAATTGCCAGCATGGCCTGAACTGAACCTTCAAGTTTCAGCTTCAATTTCTCGAGGGATTTGTCGGATTCTTCCACCTTCAAATGAGTGGACTCGAACACCTTCAGGCATTCCATGAACTGACTGAAAAGGGGCCAAACATCAGGGTCAACTGTTTTGATATCACCTTTCTCCACTCGACGTGCACACCAGTGATTTGCTGGACCCATGAGATGTTCCACTTCAGCTTGACCATTGGGGGTCTCCAAGTTCTCAAAAAGTACCTTCCACAGTGGTTTGTCAAAGGTAGTTTGTTCTGCAGCCAACAAGTCATCAGGATCGACATGTCCGAAGGGAATAGTAGTCATGGTTGAAATGCTACGGAGTTTCTCCAGTTGGCCATTGTCGGAAACTCCTTTGTCGGGAGTTCCTTTGTCGGGAGTTCCACCATGAGATGGTGAGGGGAGGCTGGCCGAACTGGTTGGTAGTCGATCGGCACCTATTCAGGGACGAATACATGGAACATTGACCAACTAACTGTTAGGGTGGAAAATCTCCAATGTGCATAAATATTGAACATGTACTAGTTGGTGTTCAGCTGCAGTAGCGCGAATGGGAAAGAAAGCAAATTTTGGATAAAACTACACCCACCTTTCGATCGGTTCAACACGTAAATCTTCTTGCAATCTCGAGTAGCATCATTACCATGGTCTGCACCAGCAACCTGATCCCCAACACGGGTAGTGTGTTGATTTGGGTTCATACCCGATCACAACATGTGAGGTTTCAATGGGAAAAAAACAATACATCCAACCACCCAGACCCATGAAAAGATTGGTAATGTCAATCACCAAGGAACCGAAGGATTTGTAATCGCATTGGAATCACCATCACCACTTTGATTGGCTTCACACTTCACACTAGCAGGTGCAACAGCATCGAAGTCAGTTCCCAAATTCTTGCATGGGGCTCCACCATTCTTGGACACCCTACTTTTTTTTTGTTCAGGGGATTTGATGGGCGTTGACTTTGCTGATGGAATCGGCTTGACAGCAGCATCACGACCATTGCCCGTAGTTGAAGTGGGCTTGACCTTCACGTTCCCGACACCAGTTAGAGGATCAGCAGCACGTGTTGGAGTAGGCACTGGCTTACCTTAGCGCATTAGTTAGGGGTTAGGGGTTCAGAATGATGTATATGTTAAGTTCCCTTATTAGAAAAACGTTTGAATCTGGTTCGGAAAGGCACTAGCTGGTTTGATCTTCATGCCGAGTCGGGTCTCCAATCGTTCAAGTTCTTGCTCAGCAGAGAATGAATCAACCGAGGATGCCGAATTTCCACGATCCTCAGAGACAAAACTACCACATAATTGTTTCCAAAATGGTATGTTGTTATTAGATGGTGCTACTATGACATGCATCGTTGAGCATTTGTGCTACAATTGCGTCCTCAGACCCCAACATAGGGTGAAGCCCGGCTTTTCGCAGCGGTAGGGGGCATCTTGGACATGTTCAAGGTCCGCTTGGGAGGCTCCGAGCAGGATTTTCAAAAAAATCAAATCTAACGAAAATAACGCTAAAATAACGCGTAACTTTGTCTCATAACGGGATTATAACGCAAAATAACGCGAATCTAACGCACCTGAATTTTGAACCAAATGTCAAAGTGTTGAACATGTGGTGTATGTGCCATCTTCTGTGACCCAAGTGCTTACATTCAAGAGCCTTGAGCCAGTAGGGGTCAAATAACATTAATGAAATCATTCCAAAACCATGTCAGGTGACCATCAATTCACATGCCGCAGTACTGGACATGGTCTGGAGAACAATCCAGTTGTCCATATGTAGCGACATCAAAATCCACAAGTGAGATTGATTCAACTCTTTGTGAAATCGTTGGCATTTGAAAGCAAAAAATGATTATCACACGAACTCGTAAATAGGATAAATAGTGCTGAACCCACACATGGTCTTCCCCAATGTAAAGTCTGTAGAAGATCCTATATATATAATATACATCATATATATATACAATGATATATATATATACTAATATCATATTTATATATATATATATATATATCAACCGCTTTGTCCAGGATATGCGTGGCAATACCAAGCCTTATATGCACACAGTCGCAATCCATTCACTATTTTTCAGGTGAACAGATCAAGACACCAAAAGGTCTGGGGTCAGTTTCACCATGCGTATTCGAATGGGTTTCAATTTGTAGAGGTTGGTGGAACGCAGTCTCAACCCCGTGTGAAGTGACACGGGCCCGGTTCCCTCTGAAAGCATTGGAGCTGGAGAATGCACCACAACCCATTGGCCCAGTACTACTACAACTACTGCTACTACTGCTACGATATAGAGGGATGAATCTGTGTTTATTGGGACCATAATATAGTTTTAGTCATTTTTCAAATATATATATATATATATATACATATATGTTTGAAATGTTTTGGACCAACAGGAAATGGTTATTTCATTCTCCTTCCAAAATCAGAATGCCATACGACCTTGCCATCATGTCTCCTGAGTCCATAAACCAACTGTACGGTATAGTGGTTGAAGACATGATGATATGCTTTCATAATCATTTCATAAAAAGTATGTTGTGGTAATATGTAAGCTTAGTGCTGGTCTAGCTAGGTCGAATGGTGTGATTGCCCAGCCAGTTTCGACTTGAGCATTTGAAACACGGCACAGCTAGGTTCGATTTGAAATGGTACCAAACCCTGGGGCTCATAGCGACCTGACTTGGCCGCCTTCATCACCACAGAGCGCAGCGACTGGAGGTTGGCATGGCTCCAGTCACATCCAGGAGGCAGCTCCTGAGCGTGTGGGCGAGGGCAGAGTTCAGATGATGTAGGCAACCCCTCAGTTCGAGATATTTTTACTGCCCCCTTTATCCCATCGATTTCAATTAATGATGGGGTAACTGTTCACATCCGAGTTCATTAAACCACCCACCAATGATACACTCACCCCATAGGTCTGGGTGAGCGTATTTTTCCCTTGTTTCGAAATCAGACCAACAAACTTTAACCAAACACTCCCAAGCTAGTACCATGCATAATCATACCTTTGATATGCATATGAATGTTGTGTTTCTTTAAAAAATGATATGTTAATGACATCGGCTAACATGTTCGTTGTGCTTACATGGTGCACATCCAAATAAACTATTGAATTCTTGATATCATGCATTTGCATAAATATATATATATATATATATAAAAATTAATATATATATATATATATATATATAAATATATGTCAGTACATGTGCCTATGTTTGCAATATTGGTGTCTAGAGGTAATATTGGAACATTAGCTTCATGGGCCCCAATCCTTGAAGCCAGAGTTGATGATTTGACGAAGGTCTGGAAGAGGATCTCCACGCTCCTTGGGTCGACGTGCGTGTGTGAAGGCATATATAGGTATAGATCACATGTACAAGTTACCATGCAAGGAGCGGTTCTGGCTTGGGTTTTGTCGACCAGTCTACAGTTATCACTTCGTCCGAGTTTATTAATTTGATGAAGTAAATCTGTTTGCATCAATTCAGCATAAGATACCCACTGTGGTGTCGCCGCCAGAGCGTTGGATGTGTCACAGCTAGAGTGCAATCAAGCAACCATGCTCTCCATATGAAGTTTAGCCACAGCTCGGCCATAATCTGTAGGATATGCAGCGCTTGAATGCAAATCCCTCCCTCCAGTCCTTGCGAGTGAGATGGTTTAGATGGGTCGAGTGTAGGTTCCACACTTAGACCAAACATTAAATGGACATCTGCAGTCATGCATAACAAGTTTCAAACAAATTCAGCTGAGAATCACCTGCACTTTGTTGGTACCTTTCTGGATGGTCTTTATTGTCATTTGTCGCTTCTGACTTAATGCTCGCTGCTGGATTTGATAGCGAATGAACTTATCCAACGGGCGGTAGAGCGCAGGCATCCAGCAACTTAGATGTCACCAGGTGTTGCGAATCATAAGATTGTCATGTTTTGAAATCAAAGTAGACATGTTTTCAACGCAATATCACGTCCAGTTACCAATTGCCAAGCCCGCACTGGGGTTTGTTGCTCCAACCCCCATATGCACCCATCCACCTGAGTTGCAAGCAAAGTTGAGGGAAATTGAAGCACGCAATGAATTTCAGCATCACAAGACCCTATGGATCCAAACCGCCACCGAGAACATACCCAATTACATATCTTTAGTTTGGGGGCTGGGTGGTAAGAATGAATCCATAGGGATAGACCAGTACAGTACTTGGTGTTTGGCAAAAAATGGGGCCCAGACCAAAACACACGTTGAATCATCACATCGAAGCTCATCAGGTGCATCAAGTATGGAAAATAGTTGATTGCACTACGGTCGGGGTTTTCGATGCACCAGCGTACACCTCTTGCTATGCAAAGGGCAATGAGCAAACACATCCTGCTAGCAAGGATGTTTCCTTGCACCACGAAGTTGTATACCCTCTGGCCATAGGGGCTTTCATTGGTACGACAGTGAAGAGACCTAGAGAGGAACGAGAAAGAATTGCATGGCAGGCCAAAGTAGGCCAACCCACCCTCCACCGTACGGAGAATTTGTCTAATAGCAAATTCAAAGCCAATGTCGTTGAGAAGGTCATAGGAGCATCCGTCATTGAGGTAGTCAATGGCCTGCCTAGGTTGCAGTGACTAGCAATCTAAAGTTGATACCGATGTTATTATGCACCCAGCACAATTGCTCCATATCATATGCATGCTCCAGCAGGGCCAAGATGCGCTGCAAAGCCCATGGAGCCTGATCGCAACCGTGTGAGTGGCTGAGCTGAGGGAGGTGGACCCATGGAACAAGGTATTCAACATCAAGTTCATTCAAGTGTACATCTTGGTTGAATATAATGATATATAAAACATATGTTATAAACACATACATATATATATATATATGTATATTAATTTAAACAACTTATACTTTTTGTGGATGTCCGAATGCATGGGATAAAGTTATGTGAGATCCGGATGGGCACAGCATGCTATCACACTAAGGCTGGGGCGGAAGGATCCGCAAATGTTCCCAATACCACTGAAGAACTCCACATTGTATAGGTCCTGCAGCATGGCTTGGACTAGGTAATTTTTCCAATCAGGAGCATGTCATGCTATGATCCAACACATGCTGGATGCTATGATTGAATAGCTGCATGAACATCTGGCATGTATAGATCTTGATATGATAAGAGATTGAAAGTTACAACTTCACAGTAGCTGTTCGGTCCCGCTCGGCACCATGTTGATCAAGGGATTCCGCAACCCAGTCCACCACGTGTAGCCTCAGATCGCCAAGCGGGTAATTTCTATAATTAATTTATATGATGGAGTTCATCATTTTCAAATAGCATGCAGCCGGAGAACATCAATGGGCCAGCACCCAATGCCAAAAGCACAGTAGCTTGCATCAGGCTGAGCTTCACGGATTTCAAAGCCCGACCCCCCATGGCGAGCACAGATGGATTTGCAGATTGTACTCAACACAGCAAATAGACCATCCAAGCATCGGAATATTTCGTTTGATATATGCATAATGAACTGTACATCGGTACCGGTGTTGGTCAACTTGATGTGCCAAGTAGCGTGACAAACATGCATTTGAACCTGCTGCGACTGCGAAGAAACGCCATGTTTGGCATTGATGGAGCAACCACCATTGAGATACCTGAAGTTTTCGATGGTTCGCAAGCCCTTATGATTTACCAACTAACAGCCCCTGAATTAATTGACCCAGGCAAGGAGTGTAAAGCAACAGGAAGGTTTCTTTTACAATTTGTTTGGGGGTGGTCCAGCAGTAGTAGTACATGCGCACTCATCTCGATCGGCACCCCAGCGAGCAGGGTCAGAGGCACCTTTTGTAGGATGGCCGCATCGACCATCATCACCTGCAAATTTGATCTGAACGAACAGTTTTCTGACTAGTGTTGAAATCACCAGCTACCATCTAAGGGCTAAGATTTGATATGCTATACACTCTTCATGTAGCTAGTCAGTCATATTTACTATGGACATCCTATGCAATAACGTAGTATCGGTGTTATTAGAAGCTTGATTTTTTTAAAGAGATCATGTTTTACTTTTGAATGAAACCAGTTTGCATCGAAAACCGTCCCCAATCCAACTCCCACCTGTACCATATGGGTGTGATCTCGCTGAGGTTGAAGGTGGCGTCGCCCATGATCCAGCACCTGTAGGCCAGGGCGGGATTCTTGCCAGAGGAAGCTTCTGAGTACCCCAGGGCAATATTGGCATAACCGCATGGAATGATATAAGCCACGGCTTTTGGAGCAGCGAAACTCTGATTGAATGTTGATGGATTGCATGGATTGATTTCAGAGACGCACAGGGCATGCAATTTTTCGACCCATGTGACTGAAGCTCAATATCGATCCGATTGAATTTCCCGTACCAGATTCCCAGAACACTAGAGAGATCAAACATCTAAATTCGACTAGGTTGGGCAAACAAATACTACTGTATGTGTTAAATTCGGAACGGGTCTGAATCACTTTGCTTTCACATGCGGCTATGTACCACATGTAGCGCTGCCGGAACGCAAATCCCAGATTAGTGCACGCACCAACAAGCAAACAAAAATATAACAATTCTATACAACGAACTTTGCAACATTCAAGGTTTGAATTTCATTTATATGCAGCGTGCACAATACCCCAAGAAGACATATCAAGGAAAATCAGCGGAGCATCAGGTGCCAGACATCCATCCTCCTGCAGGCACACATGGATCACCAGAATGTATACCGGTACAGAATATATATATATATAATTTTATATACCAAGGAACGGATGGTTGAATGAAATACAATTGCTAGCTAAACACTTTTGGGCTCCTGCTTTGCCATGCGTCATTGAAACCCTTTGACAGCGGCTCCTGCGGCCAAACGATTGTGCAGAATGAAAAGCTAGCATACCACATATATATATATATAACATCGACGCAACGTTACAAATTGCAGTGTTATGTTTCAACCGCAGGATTTCCATGGTGTCCTGCATTCACTTCCAGCCAGCCAAGATCTTAGCATGCTGCCACACAGCTGCCAACGATTCCGAAGGGTACCAAGGGATTGTCATCCCTCCCGACTTGTCCACCTGGCAGAAAGCATCGTGTCATAAAGGCAGCAAATTACCAACAGATTTGTTTTGATTATATGTACAGCAAGGGTTCGTAGCACACAAAACATGTTGGGGGTACCTTCAGGTTCTTGCATTCATGGGGCCACAGGTCACTGGCTGCTTTCACTTTGGTGACGTAGAAACTGTATCCAGCCAAAACGACACGAATCGATGCACCTTCATGGATGCTAGCAGGACGCATAGGAGTAAAGCTGACTCCATTAAAATGGGTAGGAAACTCGAGGTCTGTTACCTTTGCCCTCTCCATGTCTTTCTTCAAAGTATTCAAGGCAGCCAGCGCTGTTTCTCGTCTCTTCTCCATCCCTTTGGTTTTCTTCTTGGTATTTGGGCTCATGTCGTCATCAGCACAAGCTGCCTGGCCAGCCTCATCTGCCTTTTTTGCTTTCGGCTCAGGGGAACAGGTGCTTGCTCCTGTCTTGCTTTTTCTCTTGCTTTTCTTGTTTTCTTTCTCTGCTTGATTTGCTTTACCTGCTTCTTTCGCCTGAGCTACTGTCCTGGGTCGGCCAGAAGCCTTTGCTTTGGCTTTGGGGCTGGCTTTTGGGCTGGCTTTTGGGCTGGCTTTTGCTGCAGGGCTGAGGTTGGTCTGATCAGCCTGGCTATCTGGAGATTTCTTCGAAATTCTTTTACGTTTAGGCTCTTCTGGTTTTGCTGTGTCACGTTGCTTTCTTTTCCGTGCAACCTTCTCAGCAAGAGCTTCATCAGCCGCCTGCACACATAATGACATACATGTCTGAGATACATACACAAACGAAATATGCTAGCACATGAGACTGAAGCTGCCTCCTTCTGCTGTCTCCGAAGCTTGGCTTGTTGCTCAGCCAAGTCATGAACTACCTCTGATGCCTCCCAAATCAAACTGATATGATTGATGAGCAACACTCCATTTCACCCTAGGCCTCTGGTGCACTTTCAGCAGGTGGCACTGCTGGCAATGCCTAGCACAATTTTGTCATCTAACATGAATCAACATCACTAGCAGAACAAGTAAAACACACCTTACAATAGTTCCACAGAGAACTAACTTCTAGATCTATAAATACATGGACCATGTCACCAAACAAACACATATGTATTGTGGAAAAACTATTTCCATGTGCCTCCAATTCATCTTTCGACGGGCCATCAACGTTGACATCAGCCTGGCAGAGGCTTTGCCATATCCTGAGGGATTCAAGCTCAAAGAATTTACGTATGGTAGAGGCACCGAAATTACCAAATAATCCTGCACTCCCACCAAACCACACCTCACTTGCATCACCAAGAACCTGCATGTCGGAAGCATTGGGGCAGGAAAATCTTGGGTTTGGTTTGACAGCTGAATGCAAAACAGCTTAATGCAATGAATGATGCCTCGCTTTCAGCTACTTCACGTTGCTCGGCCTACACTGCTGAACAAACTTCCCAACAGATCAATTAACAAAAACACCTGAAGTTCAAACTGGCCTTCATTGCACCTGGCCATCTTTCAAAAAATGCCCGTACTCGGATACGGAGGGGTACAAATTCCTGGATACCAATGATTGCTTTCATGGAACAATGTTAGCAGGTAACAAACATTCCCAAATAATATTCTAGCTAGAGTCTAGAGCAAGGTTGAAATGATCAGCTCAAGGCCTGCTGGTAGGTCTCATCTGTAGCAGGCATGTCCAACATGTCCAACGGTAGAGTCTGGATCACAACATGGAAAGAATCACATTACCACCACGGTGCACCAAACCCCCAGTCCTGCATTTCGGTGGGCTGCTCAAGTTGCTGGCCACCACGATGCACGGTCACCTGCATCAAAATTGATGACTCCGTGGGACAAAGTACAATTGTCTAAGCAACAAAAAATGCCTCTGTTTTTTTTTGTGAATATATATGAATATATATGTTGATTACAGGCCTCTTTGGCTTTGATGGTCCGCCTGATAGTGACAGCCCTGACCTGGGCAAAACGCCAACATGCTTTAAGAAAGATGCGCACATGTACGCACACACACATGAAGAGATCAGCCATATAAGTCCAAGATGGTCCAAGGTCCGGGCATGCTCTTGTTGGGATTCCAATACCTCCTGATCACAAGTGTAGTTTGACTTATCAAACAAACAAGTGCTGAGGATCAAAGAACCCATCAAAATGATAACCATTGATGCTCAGCTCAGTGCCCCAGGTTCCAAATCACCCGGAGTGACCACCTGTTCCAGCACCATGCTGACCACGTAGCAACTTATCAACTTCATCTAACCACATGCCCATTGCACTACTGTTGACTGTTGATATATATTTTATATATATATATACACCGCCTTGTAGATCGTTTCTTCTCCAGTAAGTTCTTCCCCATCAAGATCGTTCTCCACCTTGGCATATGAGCATGACACTGCAAGCTCCCTGAACCACAACCAATCCTTGCGTCGGGCCTCACCGTCGTTGACAGGTGGAGCGTCGCCTGGATCCTCAGTATGGTCGGCCGTGCATGGATCGGGACACCTGGTGTGGACATCTAAGCAATTGGGGCGCGTACTCCCATGTCAGCATCGGCACCATGTGCATCACCAGCTTCAACAGGAGGAGCCTCCAGATACTAGTGAGCTATCCATGCAATAATTAAAATCAATAGCTTCCACACCTCATCAGCACCAGTGGATTCCATCACCTCCACATCCTCACATACTTGATGGTATGCAATGCTGCAAAGCCATTGAAGTGGAACTGGAAATTGAAAACACGTTTTTGAGACCCCAGCATCCTCATCCTGAATTCGAGGCAATGATTGCATATACACAACTTCGATGGACCAGCAAGCAATGCAAACATAGACACCCCAAACACCAAGACTTGATAATGAGAAGCGCCTTGATGGTGAGAACTTCCGGGGCTGCCTTATCAGGACCACTCTTTCAAGCTAGCTATGGATTGGCTCAGACCTGTGACATAGAGGGACATGCCTGCTCATGCGCCACGATGGGTTCATCATCCAAGTCCACACAAAGTGGGGCCACCTGAAAATGAGAGATGTGTGAGAAAGTTAAGCTTTCAATCAAGAACACGTATATATATATATATATATATATAATATAAATATGGAATTAATCCCAGGATCCAAATATACTCCCTCAGAAAGTGATCGACTGAATGCTTACTCACAATAGATTGCACACAAGATCTTACTTAAGTTTGTTCATCGAAATCGACGATATATATATGTTGGCCAACCTTCTCCGGAGAGTCTGGGTCAACATCGCTCACCTGGCCCCAGAGACACTTCGATCAAGGTTGTCATGATGATGCCTCCTTTGAGCACCAGCATGTGGGATCCAATGAAATGTCCAGTCCACCCCTGAAGTCACAAATTTCTTTGGGGTGTGTTGGCTGAGCCTTAAACTGGCTGGATAGATGGATAGATAAAAAGACAGATAGAAAGAAAGAAAGAAAGAAAGAAAGAAAGATAGATAGATAGATAGAGGTATGTACGGATTAGATGCAAAAAGCAGTACACAAAATATCATCGATAGATACCCCTTCATTCATAAATGAATTCAAATATTGAAATTAAAATGTTTGATATTTATTAGATCAGTATGATACAAACATAATCTTATAATGTAGATACAGGTGAGTCAGATGTAAAGATATATGCACATGCTATGCAACCAAATTAATGAAAAACAATTGCATGGAAAGAAGCAAAGATATATAGATAGATCGATAGATAGATAGATAGATGGATATCGATAAATAAACAAAGATTCATCACATGAATAAAAGTACAATCTTTTGATAAATTGATGTGACCACAGGAGATCACCATGCCTTCTGGCAAAACCGGAGGTACAGGGACTTGAGGACAGAGATCTTCGGATTCCTGCCATCAACCCCAAGGTGAAATCAAATTTGCTGACACGGCCCAGGCCCAGCCTGCTGGCTGGTGACTTCTTGCACAAGTAGTGCAAGTGACTCAGCATTCGCTGGAGTCGTGTCGCTTCTTGGTTGGCCCAATCCTCGCAGCAGCTCAGCACCCCGTTGAGTATGGGTTTCAAAGTATCCATCTAAATTTTAAGAGCATCATTGAGGGTCTCCTTGATCTTCTTTTTGCCACCACGAACTTTGTACAATTCGTGATGCCAGTTGTGAAGCAAGGTGCACAACAAGAAGCCAGCCTTGGATAAAGGGCTGACGCTGGCACTAACTGGGATCAACATCATCAAGTCGTAATTGGGATAGAACCGCCATGATATCATGTAAAGACAAGCAACTTCAAAATCCTTGACATGTGGAATGCCACTCTGTGGCAGGAGGTCCCTCACAGCTATCAGGACCTCGCTCAAGATAGAGTAGTTCCGCTCCAAGTCATCCTCATAAACCTCAGGAAATGACCCAGAAAAAATCTGGATGACTAGATAGGTATACCATTAGGTTTCATTTTGTGAAAATAGAAAGCCCAGCTACTTGTGGCACCAGATGCCCCCGGCTCCAGTTGCACACTGACCGTTCCTTAAGTGTGGCGGTGGCAATACCGAATGGGGATTTTCCCAGTGATCAAAATGATGTTTTTTAGAGCTTTTTGCTGCTTAATGCATCAAAAGGTCGGGGTCGCACATGACATCCGGCAAGTGAGCTTCCACAAAGGTTTTCACACCATTGTAGCATAGCTGAGCATTAGCCTGGGAGAAGCTGACAACCCTCAGGAAAAAAACTATTCATTTCCGAACCAGTTTCGATGTCAAATCATCAAGAATGCATGAAGTATCGTTGACAAGGAACCGATGCTCTAAACTTCATGGGAGCTGCTATGCACCGAGCACCATCATCCCCCCGGCTCTCGACAACTAGGGCTGCCATGCTGCCGAGCTAAGGTCAATCTGCCACAAGCTGAGCCGCTGAGCGAAAGGGACCGAGCATGCAACATCATTCGGAAGGCAACATCATTCGGAAGCAACATCATTCGGAAGTAACATCATTCGGAAGCACAACATCATTCTGAAGCAAAGCAGTCAGAGCACAGGGTTGGAGGCACCTCTCAGAGCAGCCCCTCGAAGCAAACCCATGGCACGTGCCCAGAAAGATCCGCTCAGACTTATAACATTAGCCTCCTTGATTGTTTATGACAATGGAGTATGATGATTTGCACAAGTTCCCTTAAGTTTAAGGCAGTGGTGCATGATGAAGGAGGCTCTGCAGGCCTATCAAAGATTTGGTAGGGCTGCAAAGTCTCCTTAATCAGGAGATTGCCGATGCATAGTGATGCTTCTTTGTACCCACAACACTGGCCTGAAGGGAGCGAAAAAGGATTTTGAGCCACTTTCTCCTCAGAGCGGTACTGGTGTCCTGATACCATTCTGGGACAGTTTTGGCCTGGAGACCATTCTCACCAAACATTCAAGCGATCACTTTCTGAGAGAGTACTTGGATCTCTAGGGAATCATAAGCAAGCACAATCATCACAATCTATTCTTTTGATTTGGAGGAAATCTCAGCAGCTTTTGTGACCGGTCAGGTTGCCTCGGCATCCAGTCACTGGAAAAGTGCAGCGAGGGAAGTTGGAGGCCGGTTTCTGAGACCAAGCGCTGCATAGCGCTACAGTACCCCTAAACTTAAGAGAGATTTTCACTGGGAGATTAAACCACTGAATGGCTTATGAATCGCTAAGGAACGATTACCTGATAGTCTAGTTAGCATTGAGGGATAGAATGATAGCAATCAATGAATCAACCACATTATGTGCCCATTAGTGGTTGATGGCTGACGGTGATCAAAGCCATTATGATGTTTCTATTAAAAGAGATGATTATTTATGTTGATTGGTTCACTACTTACGGCTGATGATAGGGTCTGAGGTCCATGAATCTCCGGCTCAGGGAGGCTCTTTTGTGAGCTGATCACGAGGTTTGCCTCGAGATCATGGGGACCGGCGCCGGCCACCGGCACCGGCAACCGCACACCGGCCGACGGCACGCCACGGCCTGGTTCGTTTTGAAACAACCAGTGTTGACACCTTCCCGGGCCCCCCCATGGAACATTGCAAGCATAGCGCCGCATCAACAAGTCTATAAAGTGCTTTCAGGGTGAGGGATTCTAAGGCTGGTGCGTTTTGGAACAGCAAGTGTTGATTGATGCTTTTCATTGTTTTTCTGAATGATACAAGTTGCCACCCCATGGGGCATTGTACGCATAGTGACGTTTCCGTACGTAGCACACGTTTCGGGTGGGATTTCAAGCTTTGTTTTCACTTTGAAACAGCAAATGTTGATGTCTTTCCAGGATAAAAATTGACACTGCGTGCATAGAGACTTATCAACAAGTATCGTGTTTCCGGGTGAGGAATTTTCAGGTTTCTTCGCTTTGAAACCAGAAATGTTGATGTCATGACATGTTGAACATTGCCACCCCGTGGAACATGTGACTTTTACAAAAGTCTAGTGCCGTCCGGGTGAGGGATTTCAAGGTTTGTTCGGCCACTGACTGCCACCAAGAACGTATACCGCATACCATCATTGGAGCCACGGCTCTAGCCGTCGGCACTTGCGCCACCGGCACAGGGCACCGTGGCCACCGGGCACCGGGTTGGGCCTCCTGGGCTCGCCAGCGGGCAGGGAGCATGATGGGGCCTTTATTTGTTCTGCACATCGCTATGTGAAGAGTTTGAGCAGTGAGAAGATCCGGTCAGCAGAGGTGGTGGATGGACTTTGAATTTGACTCTAATTCCACACTTCTTCCGGAACTACGTTTGGAACAGGCTGGTTTTGAGAAGTGGAGTCCAGTTCGGAGCAGAGCGACCAGGTTTCACGCTTGGTGGGCACAAGCAGCAGCAGTGTGAATTGGATGATGAGGGCAAGATGCTACAAACAAGACGCACCTCGAAGTTTCCTCCCCACGCCCTCAAACTTCCCTTCACTTCCCACCGCCTCACTTCCTTTTCTCTCCCGCCACTGGCTTACACGCTTTGAACAAAGCAGTCATTTCTGGTCCGAACAGATGCGAAGAGAGTCAAAACAACACCAAAATGACAGTGGATGCAGGGCAGTATCGAACCCCATTCTCGTTTGTGTATGTGCACACTATGCATGTGCCATACGTCGATCTTAATATTTGTAAAGGGATCATTGTTCAAGGATTAAAGTTGCACATCGACATTTCTTACAACTGCTACAACCCGTGCTGGGAATACTGCACTGAGCAACCACAACCAAATATGTGTTTTACATTGTTTTACAAAATGTTGGTGTCAGTTACTCGTGAATACTTACAATCAGAAACAACAAGACAAATAAACCATGACCAACCATGCTGATTTTATCAGCATGTATACAATGCATTAATAATCATGATTCGTGAGTCTCTAACTGGTTCAACCCTTATCAACTGGCAAACTGCAGCTGGGTTGGCTTCGCTGGTTCCCATCAATGGCTGGTGAGTCTAGACCCATGACCACAGCAGGTGGTTACCGTGGTTTCCAACCCACACCTTCCCATCAAGCAAGTGAAAGTAAGAATCCCACTATTGTTTGCTGGCATTTGTTAGCAAACCAACATGTTTATACATGTTTATACATTCTTCATGGCTCATCATCATTGAATAAGCATCATTATATAAGCACAATGATCGGTTATTCGTAATTAGTGTGTTGATAAGCTCATCAAATCAATAATCAATACTACAGCATCATGACCTTGTATCAAGACATGTTGATCTAGCTGTTGTTTTTAAAGCATGTTCATCATTTTCCCAGAATATTTGGGACGGTTGGGTGGTTGAGAAGCATATTTTTGAACCAATGCAGCTTACTGCAATGAAGTGTCACTGATTTGGGTGATGAGAAAATCTGCAGGAAACCCGCGTTTTCACCACCACTTACAATGGGGTCCTGTAGGTTTTCCCCGAAAAACAACAGATGACAATGTCAATGGCAGCGGCTGTGCGACAGGAGCAGGCCTCGGCAGTGTTGCAGCGGGAGCTGCAACACGTACAGCTCCGAACACGGATCCAGAGGCAGATGCTGAGGCGGGGGCGCTGCAGTGGGGCCCGAGCTGCTGTGGTGGGATCAACCAGCGGTTGACAAAACGCCACAGCGTCAAAAATGCCCACGAACCAATTGGTCAAAAATGTTTAAGAATGGTTACGAACAGTTGTTACTGACCATGGTTAATTACCAATGATTAGTGCTTTCCAGCGTTGATGTTTCATGACTGGTACCGGCTCAAAATGGCTTTGATGGATTACTTTGGTCGATAATTCTAGGGGCAGCTGTTGATAATGGTAAAGTAAGAAAGGCCAATAACCATCAATAAACGAAGCATATCGTAACCAACAGTGGCGGATGATGATTGCCAGTAATGGTAGATTCAGCTCTTAATGAACTAGAAAACAACTAGCTTTACTTTACAGTATAATAAGTTACAACTGCAGCTGGCGTTTAATCATCAAATATTATTGGCAGGGATGAATGCAGATCTCATTGATGTGTTGAAAAAAGTGCGTCATAATTATTGTGACTGTTTAGTTTTGTTCAGAAATCTTGTTACAATTACATGGCCAATAGTCGTCTATGATGCTTAAATACCTTGTGATGATCAACCATGGTCTGTAAAGATGCAATTTGGTTAAGGATGCAGGTTAATGGCAAACACTTGATGGGTGCATAACTGGTAGCACCAGGCATGATCCAACAACATGGGGTGACAGAAGCCGACTCAGAACCCAGGAACCCCTCAGAGTCGTTGGCAGGACATGGCAGTAACAGGAAGAATGCCATGAATCAATGGCCCGGCCGTCACTGTTGATATCATCCACTCTCCTTGACACTAAGCCACCTGGACCCAGTGCGTAGATAAACCAGAATGATACTGAAATTGTTCATGATGACCACTACATTTGTCAGTGTGCTGGTCAAACAACAATGGTTGGATCACTCCAGGAACTGAGTAGATAACAGCAACAACAGAATGATATGTTGCTGCTGTGAGAACTGTCGACGAGTTTGTTTGTATCGACCTTACTGCAGTGCTCCTGGTCAAGCAGCGCTCTGGATCCTCTGAATTGTTGGTTCTACCACTATGGCTGTGATCATGATCCCACAAACCATTGCTTTTGAGTGCGGTAGTGGACTCCTCTCATGATGGGTCTATAGATGTATACCCTCCTTGAAGTCAACATTGACCCTACCAGAAGGGTATCCCAATAGGAAACCAGTCATCCAACCCCAACCTTGGAAACACTGTGTTCGTTTCCGGTGCCGTTGGCACAAACCTACAAGTTGGTGTCCCACCACTGAGCTGGTTGTGAATAGTGCCTGATGGTTGAGCTTATGGCGACGTTGGTGCTTGGCCGCTGTGTGATCATGGCAATGTTGCCCTTGTGGTGCAACCGTCAATGATGATCAATATTGCTCACTAGTGCTCAATCAAAGTGGATTGTGACCAACAGGGATACGCCGAAACGGGGCTTATAACACTGGGTTGGTAGTTTTTGTTGAACTCTGAAGAAAGGGTACCCCGGTGATGATTCAGCAACATACTGGATGGTTCTGCAGGTTAATCGGGGGTCAGCAGCCACCAGCCATTGCTGGCCACGAGCACATGATGGAAGGAACATGAAAAAACGGTGGGATGCGCAGAAACATCCACCAACAGCGATCATGGCAGACATTTCTCAGAACTATGAAACAATGAAAGGTGGTGATCAAGTATTCGCAAATAACAGCGTAGTAGAGACAACAGGATTGGTACTTATCACAAGTTGTGGTGAAGATTATCAATTGGGTGAGTTTGGTGCAGTACCCTATCAGACTTCGTGGTTCAATCTGATTTGCTTGCTGTGATTTTTTGAAAATGTTGTTAAGAAATTGTTACAGTTCGTTGGCAACCACAACAGCCAACACGAAGTCTGCGAACTTCCAACTGCCCCTGCACGGTGCTGGGGGCCTTTTTCTTCGTCCATTGAGGTCGTATTGCAGTTGGTACCCGGTACTCTTGCTGCAGGCTGGGCCCCGCTGGGTCCCGGCTGGGTCCTGCTGGGTCCAGTGGCACATGGGAAACATTTGGAAGGAGCGCGCAGGGCAGCGGACAGCGACTCTAAGTAGCGTATCGCCGCAGTGCGGTCCTCATGTGGCCAGCTGAAACGCCAGGGTGACTCACTATGCGAAGACATCGACGTTTGATCCACCTATTCTTTGCTAATGTGATACCTGATGGCTCACACCTTTTCACAAGTACATCTAGTACGAAAACACACAACGTGCGGATCTCAACCCACTTTTGAGAAGCACAACTCTTGGCGGAGAAACAGCTGTGGTGAAACTGGTAGTCGTTTCTTCCGGATCTCCCCCACTACAAATAAGGCCTATGCCTACTACGAACGAACACTCATCCTTGTTAAATCATTGATAGTTGATCATACTAATCCTTATAATATAGATCCTTCTGCACATATCCTCCATGCTTAAACAATTCATGTGAAATCTTAGTCTTAGCAAACAGTGCGGTCTGTCCTGGGTCCTGTGGTCCTCAACTCCTTATTAGATCCTTCTGCACATATCCTAAATGGTTAAATGATTCATTTCATGTGAAATCTCGGTCTTTGCAAACAGAATGGTTTGTCCTGGGTGTCCTGGGTCCTGTGGTCCTTAATTTGAAGATGCTTCAGGGCGTACATTAGGATCAAGCAATTCACTGGGAGAAGCCAGCGGGTATGGTGACAAAGAAGCAATGCGGGATCGTAATTCATGTCCATCAATTGGGAAAGAGCATGAAACCCTGTTGCTGATCGATATGGACATACTCATTGGATAAATCAGTTTCGACTATAGCTTTTACACTGGTTGCTGGTGGCATGTAAGAGAATACTTCAAAATAAGATGCCCGGTTAACATTGCGTGTCGCAAATCATTAACTGCCGCTATTTGTGTTGTCCTGCTAACAATAGCACAACCATTATTGCCTGTTTGTGGTTTCCTGCTAGTCTCTATCTTTGGTTTCTGGAAGCGTGTCAACCATGAAGGGACGCTACTGAGAAGAGTGACAGCTTCAAGTGACAGACTCCCACTCCGGAATGTTTGAACTGTTTGCCGATGTGAGTAGCTCCAGCAGTCTCGAAACAAATCATTCGATATTTCAATCTCAAAGTTTAGGTTTAGTGGGAGGTTGATTCTAGGTCTTGTAACTATAGTATGTATCGACAATCTGCTCAACCACATTAGCTATATAACCATCGAATTATTCTCAAGAAACCATTACCAACCGTTTCTTTTTCATATTCATATCTGGTTTTTTAAACGTACAAATATATATATGTATATATATATATATACATATGTATATATATCAAGTGTGATTTGGTCAAAATTGGTTGGGTAAAGGGTTTCTTCATGAATTCTCTTCTCACCCATTTTTCCAGTGCTCTTGCGCATTCACTGTCACTATTCGCTTCTGTGATTTTTGCAATTTGCAAGGCTTGCTGTAAATAGGGTCTCCAGCAAGCCATCCACCTTCAAAGCCTTGCTCGCAGAATCAATTTCAGAACTGCATGCACAGAGCAGATGTTTATTCCTACCGCAACACCCATGCAACACCATGACTCAGGGAACTGAAACTCCATGAATTTGGGGAGTCAGCGGAACTGTGCGAAGACCGAGCTCCAGCGATTCCCAATAGCTGACTCCTGGAGCACAGGGGCAGCACAGCCAGATCTTGACAAAGACTGGCAACGAGCATATAATGTCATCGACCCCAAGTTTCGCTGATGTTTGGTAAGACCTACTGGTAGGAGTGTAGCTTTTTTGTGTTCTGATCTACACAGTTCTTTGAGCACCCAGCTATTGTTTTTCCCTGATCCTATGCCAGGTGGGTCATCTCTAGGACCGGCAAACCCTCCGGATGCCCCAGCAACAAAATGTTCAACCAGCCTCGGGGGTCAACCGAAGGTGATTCTTGGTGCTGTCTTGGGCTGCCTGGCGCATGGTCCATTGGATCTGTGGCGCTTACTGATGTCCTTGCCCTTGCGACTGCTGCTGTTCCTCGCAGGGTGTTGGGCACGGGACACCCACGGACATCCACATGGAACTTCAGAATGAGAGAATTCTCCTGTGGATAAATGTGTATTCAAATGATTTAAATGTAGTTAAATGATGTTAAATGCAATGAGAGACATGATACATGTGGGTTGGAAATGTCTAAAGGTACATGTTGAATTCTCGTGTGCACCGCCCGAAGAGAGGCAAACGCAAAAATGCATTGAAAGAAACATTCAGAATGGGCTACTCCCATGAATAGTGATTGCAACACAGTCACCAAAAAAAGAAGATTTCTGAGGAATGACCCGTGGATGATACCAATGTTACCAATGTGTCAAAGAGTTTTGCACATGGACATCCGTGTGCTCTGAAGGTTGCCATATCTTTGGGCCTCCTTTGCTTATACGCCGCTGCTGCCCTTGAACCCCAAGCGACGTAGTCGAGCCTTCTACGAGGGCATAAGCGACTTGGTTCCAAAGGAGCCGTTGCCATCAACCTTCGAGCAGCCACACTTTGACCAGCTTGTACATTGTACAAGCCTCATAGTATGACAAATACATGTTAAGATGGTTGATTTTGAACCAGATTGTGAATGTTAATTTGGGCTCATAGTGGGAAAGTGATATGCAGGCCTTGGCTAATGATGCGGTTAGTCGCCATTCACCAGAGTCATCCGTCAGCCATACATGATTGTTGCTTGGTTATGATGTGCATAGAACAGTTATCGTTGATATCCGTTGATAATGTCGTTGTAAACGGTGTTCTGTTGATCCTAATGCTATCTAGTGTTATTTGTCACCACTATTGACCACGCACACAAACTGATAGGAACAATTGATGATATTAGCCTCTACGAGCCAGATGAGCGGAAGGCTACCGAAACAGGTAGTCTCGCCTCTTGCCACCGGCAGTTTTGACAGATGGCGAGAGAGAGAGAGAGAGAGATATATGACTAGCTTGCCAGTCGTGGCTAACACTTAACCATAAATAACAACAATAGATTGCATTCTTTGACCGTTTACACTTTTGCTAATTCGGATTTTTTCCAGACACCGGCTTCATCATTTACATGTTCAGTTCCAATCATGAATCACTACTATTATGAATCACCAATGTCAAATAATCATCATTGTTAGTGACCGTGATTGGTGAATTCTTGTTGAGACCGGACTCCCCACACCCGCATGTGAACAGCTGGGAAATGCTAATGATCATTCGCCGCCGGTTTGAGATGTCAGGGCACATGTTCCAGCAAAGAGAACACAGCGCCACGATTACCAGAAACTATGGGGGTCAATGGCCAAAAGAAAATCAAGAATATTCTTCCCATTGATGCAATTGAGGGATGAATGGCCACAATAGTTAAAACATGGATGCATGTTTTGGGGATAACTTTAAGACTTTAAGCAAATGTCCAGTGCTTTTGTTTCCAGGGGTACTTCTGGAAAGCATCATGGCGAGATAGCCCAATGGCTATCGGCCACAGCTGTGGCTTACATGGTGGAACCCTTTAGCCCTTCCACAACTGGCTGTACTGTAGCCACAGTCTTAGTAGAGGTGCTTATGGCTGTTGATGAATAAACGGTTGGTTAGCATTTTTGCTCCTAAAAGACGCTACAGTAGCAAGTAACGAAAGCCCCCCATCAATGGCGTGAACTACTAGGTGGACATAATTTTGTCTCCATTTGTTAAGTATCTAGGTGTACTACATGCTTGTACCTATCAGTCACATGCAGCATATTTCAGAATACATGTATATTTAAGTCTATGAACACATACACGCACATATATATATATATATATATGTGTGTGTGTGTGAGCGGTGTGAGTGTGTATATGTATATGTGTGTGTGTGCAATTTATGCAAAAACTATGTGGCCCGTATGTATTTACAAGTGCCCACTCAATCCTGCGAATTTCAGCTGGAAGGCATCAGCCCACCAGAGATGCTGACATTTCTTGCGGGGCTTATACCTTTGGCATGGATTTGCACAGTGCAGGCGGCTTGCAGCTTGCCAGTGCTTCTCACCACCAACGCAAGCACATGTGTTGTTTCATGGTGGGTCATGGTGGTGAAATGCAGTTGCTGATGGTGGCTGATAGTAGCTGATGTTCCCTCCAGCCTCAAGGTTCGCCCCACGACATAAAGCGACACTGCAATGGAGCATGTTGTGCAAGGTTAAGATGGCTCGGAGAAGTTGCAAGATCACTGGCATTGCGCAGTGATTTATAGTTCAGGGCTTTTGGGTTTAGGGTTGAGGGTTCTAGGGCGTTTTGCTTGCAAGGCAATTGTTTGTTTGATGCAATGATGGCACCACCACACGCCTAAAGGGTGTGAGGGTGGTGGCAAACCATTGGTTTATATGTGCCCTTTGATCTGGGGCTAGCACCTTTTTTGACCCACCCCTCTCCAGATCCACTTTTAAGGGTTTACGGCAAGCCTATCTGATTCCCACCGCTGGCATGACTGGCCGTTGCAGTCATGCAACCCCCTTAGCGTTAAAGACTCGGGGCTTGACCCAGGTGTAGGGCTTTGGCCGCGGGACTGTCTGGGTGGCGCGCCAAAGGCTTCTTCTCTGGATACCACATTAAGAGCTTCCCCCAATATGACACACCAAGGGCCTGAACTTTGGTTTTGGGCGTTGGCCTTTTCTTAGAAGGTGACTTGGTGGTACACTGTAATCGTTGGCCTGGCAGGGCTGCCGTCCATTGGGGCCAAGTTTGCTCTAGCGCTAAGCAAGGCTGAGGCCTGAGAGGCCTTAGTAGACCATTCTCCCCAGGCTCCGCCTGTTGTTTTCGTAGCTTGGGGATCATCACTGTCGGATCTTTTCAGGGCTTTGGCCACCCAGTGATGGGTGGGTACGGCCAAGAAACCCTGGGTGGGAATTCAGGGTTTGAGGTTTTGGAATTTTAGACTTTTAGGGTCTATATAGGGATTTCGGCATTCTTTTGCCAGGGACATCAATGCTGGGCAAGCCCTAAGGCTGCTTCCCTGACGCTTCATGAATTCATGCCAAAGATGACATGCGGGGCAAAAACCGTGGAAACGCGACACCATTTGGTTTGGAGGCTGTTGAAATCATCAAACTTTCAACACAGAAGGCCTGTAGATCAGAAGCCGGGTGCGCTGCAAACCAGGTGTTGGCTTGTGCTTTGCTTCTCTTCCATCGGAGAGAGAAGGCGGGCATTTGATTTAGCAGCATGATATTCCAGATTTGAGCCAGGGGTGGCTATGACATTTCTTCTCTCATGAGTAAGGCTTGGATGTTGTCTAGGTATGCAAATTCTCCGCGCAGTTTCATTTCCCGTTGCTGGTTGTATATTTGCATGTTGATGAAGGGGCGACCTACTCGTATTGACATAGATAGTGGGAATGACACAACAAAAACATAACATAACATGGACCATATTTAACCAGAAATGCATTAATTATCGATGGTTCTACTTCTAGTGATAGTTTCAGTTTTTTGGGGTCAACCTTCCAGGATGTTCTTCCGTGGCCAGCAGGAACAAGGATGGTTCTTGCCTTTTCTGGCGATTGCGCTTGTGGCGTCATGGCTGCCCCTTGTCGCTCAAATGGTACTTTGCACAGGACGCTTGGACTAGTGAATGTGCGAGGGTTGAGTGGCTCTCGGCATCGTGAAATGGCGTTTGATGTCAACATGTCCAACAGGGTCAGACCAACAAGACTGTATCAAATTCAATGTTACACGCCACTGAAGAACGAAACACAAGCCATCATGCGTCCACCAACAAAGAAGGCGCATACACCATACGTAACACAAATATCCGCCAAAAACTGCGCAGTCATATGCAATCATGAGGTTCCTAACGGTGTGGGACCCTTGTCGTTACCATGGTCGGAAATTAGGCACTCAGGGGGCTGGTGCCATGGAAGCACGGTTGTTGGATGTGATTGGATATTACTAGTCGATCCAAAGTATCCAATTGTCAAAGGGTTCATCACCAGTATTGGCTGTCATCGACCAAGATTAGATTTTTCACTGTGGCCATTTGTTGAGTATGTTTTCTTGCAGGGTGGGATGCGTCTCGTCCCAACGCTTGCAGCAAGGCTTGCAAATCACTGATTGATGACCAGCTTAAAGAACGTCATTGTGACGTAGGATCCTCTTAGAAGCGACCATAACTTTGGAATGGTTGGAGGTGCCCCCATTTATCACGAAGAGTATCCTCAGCAAAAGCCCGCGGTATTTACAAATTGCAAGTGTTTTGTTTGGGAAGCATTTTAAGTAGGCAGATGACTGAAGTAGTGCTAAATGATTAGGGCCTGCGGGCTAAACTCCCCCCAGGTCCATCTCAGGGCAACATTTTGTTGACAAAAGTGGGGTCAGAAGAAGAATATCTTAATCCCTCTTGGTGCATAAAGCCCTGTATATCATCAGCATCACCATCAGTATCATCGCCATCGTCATTAATTATATTACATTATATTATATTATATTATATTATATTATATTATATTATATTATGTTATATTATATTATATTATATTATATTATATTATGTTATATTATATTATATTATATTATATTATATGTTCATCATAGTCTTTACAGATGTTATCATCAAAGGCGTTATCGCGGTCACTTCATCGTCAGCCACAGCTTGGTCATCACAATCCAAAAGTATCATCATCATAATCAGCAGCAGCAGCATCAATATCATTGTCATTGTTGTCATTGTCATTACCATTTGCATCACTGTCACCATCAATCATCACCATCAACACCACTGTCATCGCCATTTCGTGGCCCTGATGACGACGACGATGACGACCATGATGACGATGACAACGATGATGTTCCCCAACGTCCTGCTGCGTTTTCCCTTAAGTGGACAATACCAATGCAATTCCATGCATTGGAAACTCGTGCACGTACAACATATACCTATTTGTTCATATGCGCCGCCCAGGCTGCTTTTTTGACCTCTATTCCATCTTTGCTGATCAGCCGACAATTCTGGCACCTACCGTTGGTTAAAGAGTTGGTTACCTACCTGTGGTTACATATTGGGTGGTTACCTGGGCTCAAGAACGTCCTGCCCCCAGCCCGCAAGGAACGATGTTTCAGACACGGCTTTTGTTCAAAGCATATGCCAAGTCGGAGTATATACCTATAGAAATCCGCGGCTGCAGAACCACCCCAGCCCTACGTCACGTTTCAAGGCTGCCCATCCGCAAGGACTCATCGCCTTGGATGCTTTAGTGCCGCATGACGACCGTTACCTTCTTCCAAGTGTGCCGCTGTGCTTCTACCTTGTGCTACCAAAATGGTTCCATGACGTCACTTGGCGACCTCGAAGTCTGTGGTGTAAACGAGTTACTTTCAGAAATCGTGGGAAAAAACATGGAAAAAACTATACACGGGAAACCCAGCATAACTGATAGTTATCACCACAGTCTCCCGTAAATGTTCCCATCAACTTACCCAGTGACTGAAGATTTACTGTATTCATGGTGAATGACGGTCAATGAAGATTATTTGTATTGATATAGTATGTTGATGTATTTCTACTTGACGATTGTCAAAGCAATCTCTCCCTGGCTTTGTCAAAGTCATGGATCAGGCAGGCCGAAGCCTTTGCAAAGATCACCAATTGGCCTTGGCAAGTTTACAAATCTCAACTTTGTTGCTACCGATCTGCTGTTTGTCGCCACTTCCAAGTATCAGTGGTGGTCCAAGTATCAGTGGTTGCTAGCCAGTGCCCTGACAGAACCCTAGGAAATGATGAATGATTGATGGATAGTCACGGATAGTTAGTGGTTGATGCTTGATGACGGAAGCCAATAGCAGTCACAACTGATCAACATGAAAAACCAACCCTTAGCTCCATGACAATCCGTCAGAACCGATCATGACAATCCTGCTATGATATAGCTTACAAGTGGGCACAGCCACTTCTACTTCTCGCAGTAGCCTAGCTGCATGCCAGCATATGCTGGCGTGTGCTCAGAACTTTTAGTTGATCATATAAATATATATGTGTCCGTTCAAACCTCCTGGCTTGGCAGGCATCACGTACATATACATATATGCACATACATATACATACATTTACATTTACATATACATACATATACATATACATACATGTACATACATACACATACATATATACATACATACTTGCATATATACACATGTGGGTGTGCATTTGCAAGTGTAATCCTGTCGCAACCCACCATAGGTAATCATTTTCCATTTTCAGGCAATCCAGTTGGTTTATTGGTTCCCAACTTATGTTGATCAGTTGCTCGTCATCATTCATCATAAGCTGCCTTGATACACCTTTATGAACCGTTGTTCGGTGTTGACAATCATTAACTAGCTAACAAGAACCACCAAGAACCCGTGAGTTGGCGCCCACGAGCACTGGTCGTCATTCACCGATAATACTGTATTAAGGCCAGCTTTGGCTAGCCGCACAAAGCCATGGTTTGATCTTGATTAAGAAAAAAAAAGAGACACATTTCGACATATGTGGCAATCAAGTCATCATGAGCCGTTCATAGACGACCATGCCAACTCCAACGATATCATCGGTCAAACGCACAAGCCGTGCCCCATTTCCTGAAGTGCCTTCAGGAGATCCCTTGGTACATCGAGCGGGATTGGCTCCGATGGTTGCTGTATGGCAGCTGGTTGCTGCCCAAACCGCTCTGGAAAGAATCATGGCCCTGGGAGGAGATGGTTTGGGAGGGGTTGGGCTGGGTTGATGGCGAAAATTATGGTTGATACTGGACAGTCATGAGTTGATTATTACCAAAGGTAACAAGTGCGAGTAAGCATGCAGTCACAGCACAGTGTGTCATACCACTGCAAAGATCATATACATACCTGCTGTTTGGCTCAAGGATCCAAACAGTTGTGAGCGTAAAAGACTGATGCCGCTTGCGCTGCTGCTTGAGGGTTGAGGTTTCTGATCGTTGGGTAGAACTGGACTCTTAGACTTGGACATTGAGAACTACAGTGGACATCCTCAGGGAAATATCCACTCGCAGGTTATCAGCCGTAAAGGCTCTTGCATGTCCGGATCCCCAGAGGAAGGCGAGACCGATTATACCTTCGCAGCTCCGGCAAGCGCTGGATCCGGCATTACCATGGAGAACTCCAGTCCTGACGACGGGAGTGGCCCCAGTCTCGGTTCATTCGTACAGGTCACCCCTCGAGTGACTCAAGCGCCCAGTTCGTCGTCGACGAGACCGGTGCCAATGGTGACTCTTGCACCTATGCGAAGAGGGATTGGGGAGAACAGAGTGAACACTCCAAGAGTAAGAAGGAACATTCATAAGGCGATCAGAGATTCCCCTCCGACGCAAATTGCTCGCTACGTGCAGGACCGTAGTCCGAGGTCACAAGTGCAAGAACTCACCGATGCGCTTCGCGCTACGGAGAGGGATGCAATGGCCCTCCGTGATGAAGTCAATGTAGCACAGGAAGAGTTCTTGCGAGTGGAATCACGTCTTGCGTTGGCAGAGAATAATGCCGAGTACATCGAGAGCGCATGTGTACGACAGCTCCAAGAGTACCAAGAACAGACATATGCTGAGGCAATGCGCGTGGTGGATCACCACAATGCGATCATGGGTGACGTCCAGATGGAAGATGTTGGTAACATCCAACGCATTGAGATGCTTGAAGGGCAGAGAGATCTATCTCAACGTGTTGCTACTCACATCTTTCAAAGAGGACAACAAATGCAGAACGAACTGACAGAGGGTATCGTTGTCATGAGGAACAGGGAACAAGAAGCCTTCAAAGAGTCAGAAGCTGTCATCAGTAATGCTCTGAATGAAGCACGTCAGCACGTCACCCAGGAACAACATATCATGAATCAAGTGGTCCAACATAATGAGGCACGTCTTCAATTCATGGAGCAACAGATGAGGGATGAAGCCGTTGCTCAGGAGACATATCATTATCGCCAGAAATGCAAAGAAATCAGTATGGAAAGGAGGACGGCCTTCTCCAAGGTTGAATCCTTAGAAAGTGAGATGGAACGTCTCATCACTGAAGAGAGAATGGAGGCTGTTCGTATCACTGATGAATTGCATTCCGAGCAGCATATGTACGCACGCCTCGGTCAAAACTATCGAAATGAATGCACAAGAATGAGCATCCAAGTACAAGAGACTGAAGGCGTTGTCGCGGAGCTCGAGCGAACAAGGGACGAACTTCGACAACTACGTGACGGGCAGGCGTCGCCTACTCGACAATCGGTTGTGAGGGAGCGTGTCCTTGAAGAAAACCTGGCCGCGAGCAAAGAAGAAATGTCCGAGATGAATGACCTCATTGCACAGCTCGAACACAAAATTGGCTTGACTACCAAGGATCATCGTGAAGTCATCAATCTCCGGGAGTTAGCGGCTAAGCTAAATGATCAATACTATGATGAATGTGCCGCACTAACCAGAG
>VSDK01027245.1:7728-33153 GCA_009767595.1 Symbiodinium kawagutii | reverse complement strand
TGGTCAGGGCCGGAAGATTGGTGTAAATTTTGCTTGTTGTGGGATTTGTGGATTATGATGCTGTCCGAGCCGCGGCAGTTCAAGCTGCCGCAGCAAAACAGAAGACAGTGAGGGAGTACGTGGCAAAGTTTGGCAAAGCCCAGCGGGCAGCAGAAGAAACTTTGGAGATGTGAGCTGCGATTCGTTGGCGATGACATGAGTTGCTAGGCATGGGTGTTGGCATGTTGCATCTCAGGTATCGCCGAAAATGCGGAGCCTGAGCTTGTCTGCAGCCAGCAAAGAAACAAAAGCGCGCAGCAGGCCTCCATGCAAGGCAGAGCAGTGAGCCGAAAGCGAAAACAGGGAAAGCTTTGCGAATCCTTGCGCCAAGTTGCTTACTCAACAGGCCTGCCCCTTCTGACGCGCCTGCTTGCGAGAAACCTTTGGGAGAGGGGTGGTGTGGTTGGTGGCCTTCGTTGTTTTGCTTTTTGTTTGACTATTGGCCGGGCTTGTTTTTCTAAACTGGGAGCTGCCTTATTCTAGCCCTGGCAATGTTTTTCACGCGCGAATGTGATTCGTTCTTGCCCCCTGCTGAAAACCAACAATGAAGAATTTGCTGCTCATGGCTTTTGTTTTCTTCAGGATTTTTACGACGCCCCCTTTCTAAGGTATTCTGCTAGGCTAAGCTTGTGCCGTGGTAGGAATTTTTTCTCTAGGTCAGATATGATTTTTCATAGTGCAGGCAGCGTTGAAAGCGGGACGGGTCCAGGGTGTGATTTGGAGGCGGTTGCAGACCTTGCTATACATGATGTTTCCTAGTTTCGTTTTTTTTTTGTTGGTCGCGCCAGCCAGCAGCTTGGAGATCGCGTTTCCGAGCAATGTGTTGACAGCAGCTGGTCAGTTGTTCAGCTAGCCATGATGGCTGCCAAAAATTGGTTGGATATTGCGGGAAGCCGCTGTCTCTTGTCGGTAGGTTCTGCAGTGGATGCCAAGACTGAAGCGTCGAATTTGCAGGCGCATAAAAGATTGCGTGTTTGGGTGGCATTGTGGCGTTGTGAGTGAGACATTTTCTTTCCACGCGCAGGCGTTGGTTGGTGAGGTGACCCGAATCAAACCGAGCGTGCAGGCCAGAATATGACATGGGTCGCGCTCAATTGGTACACATAACATTGCATCGCAGTACAAACACATGTTACGGAAATTTGTCAAATTGAGATTCGTTCGCCTCTTTGATCTAGGCTGGGGGCATGAAAGCAGAAGTCTGTCAATATCTATTTGACAAGTCTTGGCTTTGGTTTTGGTTGACTTTCGTTTTGTGGATGCAGGAAGCGCTTTCGCGGCTGTTGGCTTTGAGCGCCCAGCCAAATGCAAAATTGATCATGAAGTTTGTTCCTTTCCGAGCCTGGTTCTGGCCCGCGAGCAGTTGCGTCTATTCTTGGACAAGGTCATTTGGGCTGGCCTTTGACGCGATGATGCTCATGAAACGCCCGACGTAAATCATTTTTTCAAACAGTTGCCGAGCCTCGCTAGTGGAAACAATATTTTGGCAACGAGGACTTCTGCTAAATTGCAACGTATGGCTGGCTCCCTGGCCACGCAATTGACCGGCTACCCTGTTGCATCAAGGCAGCATCCGGTGTGCGTTGGTTTTTTGTTGTTGCCGGTGGCAACGGTCAGTGGCAAAATTTTAATTCAATTGGCGCTTGTATTGAACGCGATCTGAGCCAAAAATTGAATTGAACATCTAATGGGTTGCCAACGGCTGACATATGTGTAGGGCTGCCTGGTGGTTGGAATTTGAAAAAAAAGAATAAACATTGTTTTCTTGAATTCCAGCAGAGGTAAATTAATCGATCTGCCAAGCAATCCTATTTCTAAGGCATCTTCTCTTTCTGACAAGGCAGGAAGGCAATGAACAAAATAGCTTGAGCAATGTTTTTGAGCATTGTTTTCGCAGGATACAGGCTCTTATGGTGATTTCCAGCACAGGCAGAGAAACAAAAACAGCTGGTGGTGGGTGTTCTGCCTTTGCAGGGCGTGTCAATATTGTTGTGCCTCGCCCAAGCAGGGTGTATGCGGGTGATGCAATCCAAATGCAGCTTGGGTCCGGCGTGGATCCAGACCATGTCGATGTCGATTGAAAACAAATTCCATACAAAGCTGCCCAAGTGTGGTATTGACTTTTGTTGGAGGGTTCTGGGTCTGCCATTTTGGGCGCGTCCTTGTGAATGGTTGTTTTTTGCTTGGGCCACAAGCAACTTTAGGCCAACTTGCTATTTTGGCGGGTGTGATTGCAATGTTTTCGTCCTAATGCCGCTTGTCAGGCCGAGCCTGTTTGCAAGCATCCGGTGCGCGTTTATCATTTTGTTCCAGTGCTCACGCCTGCGCACACTTTGGATGAACAAACACAGTCTAGTTTTTTGTTTCGTTGTGTTTGGTGGCGCAGCGGGCGTTCCGCTGCTTGGCCTTGATTTGCCGCGTGAGGACGCAGCCTGGCTTGCTACGGGGCCCGGAGCAGTTTAATTGTATGCCCATGATTTTTTGCAGCTTGCCACGGACGTGAATAAGGCCCATGCAATTTCATATTTTTCCCGGCGGGACGCCCAAGGTGGCAGGTTCTTTTTTTGGCAGGGGCCGTTTCCAATTGTAAATATCATTCCTGAAGGGCCTGCCCTGCTTGCAGCAGTTGGGCAAAATCAAAAACCAAGCGTGGGAACACTTCTAGTGGGAGAGGCGAGAGGGGTTTCTGCAATGGAAAAAGAGTTCGCAAAAGTGAGGAATCTCCGGTCTTTGCTCAAGCT
The DNA here is from genome assembly GCA_009767595.1 of Symbiodinium kawagutii. Lineage (NCBI taxonomy): Eukaryota > Dinophyceae > Suessiales > Symbiodiniaceae > Symbiodinium > Symbiodinium kawagutii. The sequence continues at coordinate 30,373 of VSDK01027245.1, read as the reverse complement.
AGCGTCAGAGCAGCGGCCATAGATGGATCCAACCAAGATTTTTGCGTGGTGCCAAGACTCCATTCGCGCCCTCAATATTGTGGTAAGCAAACGCTTGGATGACCTTTGAAAGTGTTGCCTTCTGTAATGTTCCGTTGGTTTTCTAATTCCGGACAGTGTCCATTTTTGTGGGCCGAAAGTCTTTTCTTCCTCGAGCATGTGTTTTGCTCGCGCGTGTGGTTTTCTTGTTCCGGGCAGTGGTTGTGTGCTTTGAGTGGACAAAGCTGCTGTTGTTTTTCAGTCAGAGGACTGTGCGTTGCTATGTGGGGCTCTTGGGTTGGATGTTTCTTTGTTTTGACGCCTGTTGTTGCTCAGCAGTTGGCTGCCTTTGATGCAGCTACTGCTTCGAGCGTATATTCTACGAAATCATTTGGAGCGGACTTGGCAGAAAGCAAATCTTCTGCGTCCATTTGCCAGAGATATGTACAATTTTGTGCTTTTTGCGGTGGTTTTGATGTCGTGCTGGTGTGTTCCCGCGCTGTCCTGATGTAAGTCGTTCATTTTGCATGGATCATCACCATCCTCGCATTTTCATTTTGGCTTTCCCATCTTTGATGAGAATATGCGAGGCTACTATCTATAACATCACTTGTTCGCTCTCGGGCCAGCAACCGTTTAGTTTCCAATTTTTTTGAAGATTTCTTGTTTCTATTTTGCTTTGTTTTTTGAATATCCTTTCTAATCAGATTTGCAACAACAATGTGAATTTTTGAATTTGTCATGGTCTTTAAAATATAATGCTTTTTGAAACAAATTTCTGCGACAAAGCCCCAGCTCGTCCCAAGTAAGATTCAAAGCTCATTAAAAGTCTCCACATCGCAAACAACACGCAATTAATTCATTTCAAGTGAGATTCAATCCGCATCAAAACAATGTCCATTCATCCTAAGTAGAACCACGCCGGCCCCAAGTACATTGCAACCAAATAAGTTCGATTTGAGTTTCAATTCAATTTAATTTCTATTCAAACCAAAATTGCGAACAACAAAAAATGTGATATTGCCCCATGACCCAAAAAAGTTTGTGAAATGACAGCATAGTCGCCAGAACGGGTAAAGCGCAGTTTTTTGTCGTTTTTACAATAGATTTTAATTTGGTGTTGGCTCATGTTTCTATGTTCAAATAATTTGGAAGAAGGAGAAATTTTTTAAAAAGATCAAATTTTTTGTTTATTACATGAATCTGTTGGGTCTATGAAATATTTTTCTGTTGTTTTTTGTTTTTGATTGTAAAATTTTTTGATTTCTGGTTACAAAGGATGAAATGGACATGAATGTTTGGGCAGCTAGATTTATCAAGCCGCCTCCCAACCAATAGGATTGGGAATGACAATCTTTTTTATGTTAAGGTAAGCCCACAGGCTGCTTCAGGGACAGACTTTGTCCATTTAGTTCCCAAGCCTGGCCCCCAAGAGTTTTCCAAGTAAGGTGCCCAAGCAAAATTCCCAGCAAGTGGCGCCGCGCTGTGGCTTTCTTTTTCGCAATGTCATGCGTGCACTTAAGGCTTACAGTTTGAAAGCCCTTACAATAAAAGATCAGGCAGGGCCTGGGCCCAGAAGTCCTGGTTCTCACCCTTGTCTGGCCCAGGGCCCAAGGCGCTTGGTGCCAGCCTTCCTTGCCAGCTGGTCACGTGGCAGGCTGTGTCTAACCAGCCGTTGCAAAAAAGGGGAATGCTGATGGAAGGGAAAGTTTTATTCGATTCAGAACGCAAATGAGGTTTTCACTTGAGCTTCACAAGTGGAGGTTTCAAAATATGTTTGCAAAAAAGTTTTAAGGAAGGTTTCCGCTCAGTATATCCTAAGAAAACTTCCCCTTGAAGCGTCTCAAATGAGGCTCCCAAAAAATGTTTCCAAGTATGGTTCTCAAGCACGGTTGCAAAGTGAGGGCCCCAAGTGGGATTCCAAGGAAGGTTCGGCCTCCCATGAAAAGTTGCCAACAAAGTTTCCAAGAAAACTTCCCATTGAAGCGTCTCAAATGAGGTTCCCAAAAAATGTTTCCAAGTATGGTTGCCAAGCACGATTGCAAAGTGAGGGCACCAAGTGGGATTCCAAGCGAAGTTCCAAGCATGGTTCGCGTGTGAGGTTCCCGGCAGGTTATCAAGCGAGGACTCCAAACAAAACAAGCTGTCCATGTTGTTTGGTTAGCTGTTTCCCAAAGGATGAAGACACACAGTTGTAAAATTTTGCACCATCATGGAACACAGGACAGACATAAAAATTAAAGCGCAAGTTTTTCGCACAAGTATTGACCGGGCTCAGAATTCCATCAAGAAAGGTCAAGCGCGATGTTGCTGCTGCTGGGTTGTAGAAATTTTTTCAGCAAGAAAGGCTGGAGGCTGGATTATACAGGATCCCGCGCCAGTTTTTCAATTTGAGGTGTTTGTGACACGCGGCTTGCGTTTGAAGCAAGAAGACAAGGCCCGAGGATTCCACTAAAAAGTTTTGTGTGGGCACCTTCTGTCTTGATGTTCGTTGCGTTTCTTTTGCCGTGCTTGATTGCGCTTGGTGATGGTGCGCCTTTAGCTTGCAAAGAGCAAGACTACGATGGATGCCCAGTGGTAAGCAATTTTTGGCGCGTGACAGCCTGTGGCCTCGGGTGCGTAATGCGTGCAAGGGATGGCAGCGCGCGCAAAATAATACTTGCTTTGCCGCGAACTTAAAACCATGCTATTCGTGCGTTTTTCCATAAACCACATGATGCAAATTGCGTGGCCGCCAAGGCCCCTTTGTCCTATGTTGGGCCTTGCGATCGTAAGTTCGCGCATCTTGCAGAATTTGCAAGCGCTCGCAAAAAAGTAGCGTTCACATTGGAACAAAAACCGGTATCTGAACAGTTTGCGTGTTTGTGGGGCAGGACTTTGCAAAGAGGTAGCGCCAAGGATCAGAATTTCCAAGTGTTGGGCGATAGAAAAAACATTTTTCTGGGGGCAGGTGCAATTTCAAGTGTGAGAATTTGATACGCCATCTCGGGCTTTTTGATGCGATGTTTTCCTTCATGGTCTGCGACCTTTGGAGGGCCATGCGTAAATAGTGACTGCCTTCAGGACGCAATTGTGTTTTTCAAGAGGCCCCAGAAGTAGCGCAGCCAAGGCATTGCCGTTGGCAGGACTTTGAAGCGCAGGCTTGCCCTCAGTATTGGGTTGAAACAGTTGAAGGCAGGCAGCTAGGACAGGTTCGCTTGTGCGGGGCCCATGCGCGTGCTGTGGAAGGAACCTGCGAAGCGCCCGACTGGTACATTGGCAATTGCCCGAAGAAAATGGTAACCGGAAGCGACCCGCAATCACATCAGGATAGAAAAAAATTGAGACTGTATTAGCGGCTGGGAAACCGGCTTTTGACGCAGTGGCCAGGAAATTGCCGCCAGATGGTGTTGTTTTGTGGCCGTGCCCCAGCCAATGCCAGCAAGACTTTTCTAGAGAATGCCCGACAGTGCGCCCTTGTTGATTCTATATGAGGGTTTGTGTTGGGATGGCAATGGCAAAGGCCTTTGCTTTTTCGAGGGTTGGTTCATTGAGCAGAGCGGCGGCTGCAGAGCTCCGACAACTTCACCACGCCAATACACAGGAGCATCATGAAAGACATGTAGCCTCCGAGTGGCCACTTTTTGGGTTTCTACGAGGCCCTTGCCCAACCTTCGTTTCATTTGTGGGAGCTGCCGGCGATGTGGCAGCTATGAAGAAGGAGCTGGCCCTTTTCCTGTGTCTGCAAATATTCCTGTAGGTTCGTGGTTTGCAGGACTTCGCTGCGCGCTGCGGCGTCAACTTCTGCGCAGAAATGCCAGTAGAGCTTGGCAGCAGCGACTCCGGTTTGTGCCCGCAAGGCCCGGCCCGTTGTTCTTTTAAAATCAGTTAGCCTTTGTTGTTCATCGCTGTTAACTTGCAGGGTGGAAACTTCTTGGCAGCCTGGATCGTAAGCCCGCTTTTCCTGCAGCTGTGGATTGAAACAGTTTTGTTTTGTGAATTCTGCCTTGACAGCACATTGCTTTTCTGCAAGCTATCAAGGCCAAAGGGTTTCAGCCAAGCAACATGGTTTACAAAGCAGCAGCTGGGGCCAATTCGCAGGCCCATGTCGTCCAGTGGTGTCAGTAAGGGACCTGCAAGACATCGGCCCGCAAGACTTTGCAGAAATGGTGCGGCTGGATATTGATTGATTTGAATTATTAGCCGCTCAGCGTCTTTTGCGCAGTGCAATGTAGTGTGGTCTTCGCTGGCTAGCCACCGCAAGAAAGATGTGGCGGGCCCAAGAAAAGCGGAAGGCCCAATTTCGCAACGTGGCGATGTCGTGGGTGAGCTTGAAACATGATTATTTTAGACTTTGACTGCTACCGCAAAAACATGTCTTTTGCTTTTGGATTCAGGAATTGTTTGAATGTCAGCCACAGACAAGAGGGGCGCAGCAGCTTCAAACACACACACACACACATCCCCTTGTTGTGAGCAAGCTTGCTTGTAAGGGTCTCTTCCGGTAGCAGGCCTGATCCAATACAAGCTAATCGTGTTTGTCCAGCAACCTTGTTTGTTGATGAATGCGATCGTTTAGTAAAAAATCGAATGATCCAGAAAAGATCAGCCTTGAAACATAGTGCAGATGTGCCCGCAATTTTTTTCCAATTACCTCTGCGTTTTTTCGTGTGCGCCAAAAACCATTTCGCGAATGCGGTGTGCTGTTGAGTTGCCAGAGCTTGGTCGTGATTCGCTCATAAGCGGTGGTTGCCGGGCTCTTGAAGCGATAAGCTTCCTTGTTTTTGCCCCGCTGGCCCACCCTGTACTCTCTGCGTCCAATTTTTCGTATATGGGTCGAAATTGTTCACATCAAGTGTTGGGGGGGTATGGTTGTTAGTCTTTGCACGCCGTACAAAAGGAATGCTGCTGTGCATGTTTCAGCGGCCAGAAATTATCAAGAAAAAATGAAGCAGCAGTTCTGTTTTAGGGTGGCTGGAATTATGATTGAAATTTTGACCAAACTCCACATTGCCAGCTGTTTATGCAAGCAGAAATTCCCAAAAACTCTTGTTGCTGCTTGTGGACGCTCGCTATAGCAAATCGTGTTGGCTCCGTGCCCCACAGCAGCACCAGAGTTGACAGGGATCCCGACCACGTTTTTTTCGTTGCCAGCTTGCAGGACCACGGGTTTTGTCCATGTCCATGTCTTTGCTGGGCGCTTTCCTATTGTATGTTGGCCTGCTGGTGAGTGCGGCGCAGAAAGAGCAAGCGTTGCCTGTTCTAGCAGTGCAGCTGGACGCGCCGAAAACGCAACTTGCCCAAGCGCAACATTCTTTCATCTGACAATTTTTGGCCGCAGCTAGACTTGTCCAGCGCCATTTTGCCAGGTGGAAGCAGTGGTGGCTGAGCTGGAACGTGTTGCGGAGCAAAAGGAGAAGGTGGTAGAAGCGCAGGGCAATCAAAGTCTCGCGCTGTCGCAAACAGCCTTGAAAATTGCAGGCTGCGCTAGCTGACCTCCAAAACGCTTATGACAGCAGTTTGGAAAGAGCAAGGAAAAGCGCCGCCGACATTGTTACACGCGTCTTGTCCGTTCTTGGGGCAGTCCGCTTGACGGACCCGCCGCTGCAATTGTATGATGATTAGCAGGCGAAGCCATGGCGCAGCAGCCTTAGGCGCAGTTTGCTCGCAGGCTGACAGTTTTCTTCCGTTGGTGATATTTTGTGTGCAGGGGCAGAAGGGTTTGCAAACCGTGGGAGTGATGAGGTGTTGTTCGAAACAAAAATTGCGATCAATCCGCCAGCCCAGCCAGGAAGGATACATCGCCAATGATGTTTGTTAGAGGGCTTCGATTTAATTTCTTGTTTTCTCCCAGACCCAGCTGCCGAAAGCCTCATTCGGCGAATCGAGAAAATGAGAGGCGACAGCGAGCTAAGCTTTATCTCGCGCAGCTGCCAAGAGATGAACCAGCTCACGACGGCTTGGGCTTCCTGGGTTGTGATGTGGCTTCTTGGATGTCCCTCCTACAACAGGTTGTGCTGAAGCGATTCGAGGTGCGGGAGAGTAGTTCAATTGCGCAAAAATTTAACTCATTTGGATTCAGGCAGCTCTGCAGACTGTTGTCCGGCAAGCGGCAAAGCCTGCAAAAGGATTTTTGCAATTGTCCCCTGTGGTGCATGTTGCTGCTTTCTATTTGACATTGTCGAAATGTAAGCAGACAACGTGTATTGACAGGCAAACGTGCGCCTCCGTGCTGGCAATAGGTTTGAAAAGATAGTTGACAAGGACTTTTTCTGGCTCTGCGAGGCTAGCGTCCTTGTGGCTTCAGTCTTTCTGGCAGGTCCTGGCTATGGAGCAGCCGTGGCCTCAGTGAACCCCTTGCATAGCCTTTCGTTTTTTCCCGAAATTTCGCGAAGTTTTGTGTGCCTTGAAAAAGCCGAGGTCACGCGATAGCCGGGAGGCCAAGGTGAGAAATGTTTCTTGGGATTCCTTACTGCCGACGCATCTCGTTTTGCTAAAGCATCGGCAAGAGGTACGCCAAAGTATTTTGGGGTTACAATCAAAGCTGCTGAAAGAAGAAAACAAAATTCTTGCGGCTGCTTTGACGTTCGCTTTGGCCAACGCTTGATCTGCGGTGGCCTTATTTTGGAAACGCCTCAGCCCCCAGGGTGGGCAAGCGCTCAGAGCTTGCGCGCTCGCCAATGTAATATTAACCGTATATCTGTGCTTGTTTGCATTTTTCCACGCAACCAGCCCTTCCAAAAACAGATTTTACCGCGCCTGAATTAGAATTAGAATTTGGCAATCTGGTGCTGGGGCAGAAGCGAAAGTGCAAAAAGTCGGAGATGTCCAAGCAGACTCTGTCCTCGGCCCAGTGTCTACAAGGTAAATGAGATGTTTGTCTCACCCAAAATATTTTTCAAGGGCCTAGGGCTGTGACGCGACAAAACCATGTTATGTTCCCATGTTTGGGCCCGATATGTGGCGCTACAATGTTTCATTTTGAATTTGAAGATTGCGGCGATCAGATCAAAAAAGCCAAGGGCAGGAGTTGAGGATATGTTTTGTCCAGCTCCGGGGATTGCCGCTGGGGGCTGTGGCTGAAGCAACTGGTTGTGGATTCAACTTTACAGCTTGCAAAACGTAGTGCAGGTTTGTGATTTTCGTTGTCCTAATTCCAATCTTTTGTTTTGTTGCGCCTGAGCTATAGGAGGTTGGAAATCAAGCCCTGGGTTTGCTTCTGAAAAAGACAAGCAGGGCAAGGCAAAGCACGAGGGTATTAGGTTGACTTCCGGGAGAACCGTTGGCAAGGAATGAAAATGTTGTCGCCCAATGTTTGCGTTTTTGTTTTTGCAGTTTTCGTGCAAGCGCCTTGCTGCTTGGCTGCTGAACCTATTGCAAACGCAGCTTCTTTGCCAGTGCGGCCAATAGTTCTAGGTCTTCCGGAACGTGCAGGGAAGATTTGATGATTCGAGGTCGTGAATGCTATTTACGATTTCCAATCCTCAGTGGGCAGCATTTTCTACATTTTGGGAAAAACACTTGAAACATTGTTGGCGCAGGATTTATCTGCAGACCGACAAGCAGCATTGCTGACAAAAGGCGTATAGCGGCAGAGCAATTAGAGAGCCTGTGGCGGACTTGTTTCTACGCTTCCAAAATTCCAAGGCCTTGTGAGTTTCCGTGGCCGTTCACAGCGGGTTCTGGACAACGTAGCTCATGCTGCTGCGGACTACCAAAGCTTTTCAAGTGAACTTGGCGCAGATCTTTTCAAGAGATTGCGGTGGCAACATGTTGTAGAAGCCTGCCAGGCGATCTGGAAGCAGTGTTGGATAATGTTGCGAAGGCTGTTGGGATGACTGCAAGACACAGTTGCGTGAAATTGCTTTTTGACTGCAGGCCCAGCAGCGCAGAAAAGGGATTTGAATGGTCAAAGCTGTTCGTCAGCCAGGCTGATTTTGTTGAATGCGTGTAGACAAGCAGTTGCGCCATGTGTGGGAAATAAAAAAACAAGCGTGCAAGGCAGGGCCAAAGTATTTTTTCCCTTTGTGTCTAGCGCCCCAAAGAAAAAGTCGGCCTGGTCAGAGATGCGAGCCAGCCACGTTGCCACGAGATTGTTTTGGGAGAAAAATTGCCTATAGCTTATCCCTAGATTCTAGACGCTGGCCAGAATCCTGCTGGCGCCCCTCAGTGAAACAGCCAGAATTTTCGATTTTGGAAGAATGCGTCAAATGAGCTGCTGCAATGCAATCCAATTGGATTGCCCAAGAGAACAATAAACCGTTGAGATTTGCGCGGCGGCCAGCCCGCCTATCGGTGTCTTTGTAAAAGACAACTTCTCAGTCCATGCCGAGAGCAGACATGTGTAGAAAAGATGTGAGGCGCGTTAAAGAAATATTGAAAAGAGACTGATGTTTCTGGCGAAAAAAATGCGTCGGGTAAGCTTGTTCTTTGCTTCCCCAGCATGTTTGAAGAGTCGCTTGGTTACAGTATTAATTAGGATGGGCATTATTTTTGGGCAAATTCATTTTTCTCTAGCTGCAGAAGGCGCCGGAAACTCTTCGGAGCTCCCGGAATCAAGTTTAAAGTTCTATCAACTTGACCCTTGAATTTTGACCAGAACCAAACGGCGCTCTAAATGTGTTCACGGTAGCCAAGATTTCAAAACTGGTTTCGGGAAATTCTTGGAAGCAATCTTACAACGCAAGTTTCTGCGCATACGCACTGTGGCCGCGAAGCCCTGCGGAATGTTTGGCCGAAAGATTGAATAATGCTTTTTCTATTTAGGAAAATAAAAGCCATACTTCACTTGAAAATCACGCCAGGCAAGGGCAGCAATGATTCGTCCCCAATTTCCGAAGTCCACTGCCTGCGCCCCTCTGCTGTTTTCTGCGTCGCAGGACATCGTGTAGCGAGAAAGCAAGTTGAGACCTCAAGATGGTGTATTGTTTTTTCTTTGGTTGGGTGCTGCTTCTGTCAATCTTGCCTCGGGCTTGTTTGGGGCTTCTTCCTCCAGGCTTGCCATTCAAAAACCATTGCCTGCTCTAATTGCAATTTGCTCAGCCCGCAGGCCTCAAGTCCGCTTTGCAGGGAGCAGTTCTGGAGCAAGCAGACTTCGCTGTGAACATAATGCCGCCAACGGAAAACCCTTTGGAAACAGAACGGGTAATTTCGAGTCTGCCAAAGATTGTTTTTCGAATTCTTGCCCGTGAATTGGCTTAGGAATTGGAGGCCTTGCTGCAGGACGCAAATTTGATGCAGGTTGGGGTTGGTGTTGATATGGAACCGTGCTGTGGTTGTCAGAACGAAAAGACATTGGCAGCTGCAGACTTGGAATATTTTTCCACGTTGCAGCAAGCAATGCTTCAAGCAGAGCAGCTGGAAATCGAGAAAATTGTGTCTGAAGCAATCCACAGGAGATAGGTGATGGTCACTTGCCACGCAAGCAGCGTTGCGAACAGCGCCCTGCGCCAGAGGTCCAGCTGAATTCGTTTTGTGCGGGCAAGCTTCTTTTGGAAGCCACAAAAATGAAACTACTATGTATATTATCTGGAAACTCGTTGCTGATAATTTCGTGTGTTTGGGTTTCTGCAAGCAAGAAAAAAAGTTTCTCAACTTCTAACAAGCTTTGCTTCCCTATTGCTTCTATTTCCTTTCCTTGTTTGAACTCCGCAGAAATGAGGCGCGAAAACACAGTGGAAATAGATTTGTTTGCTAGTTACAATAGCGCTGAAAAGCTGTGTTGCAAGGATCTGCGTTCAACTTTGCCCTTCCCCGTCGCCCTGAGCTGACCATGTTCAGCTATGCCAAAGCGCTTTGGCTGCGCAGTTGCTTCTGGCTACTTGCCAAGGCCAGCTGTCCATTGTGTTGCAGTCCAGGTGAAAAAAAGCAGCGTGCTGAAGAGTAGGGTGTTTTATCGTGTCAAGATTGGGGTTGTCCAGTTCATAAGGCTGCGTTGTCATGTTGTGAGAAAATGATAAGCCCCCTCATCTGCATGGCAAGAATTTTCTGAAAGAAGGATGCTTTGCGTGGGCGCGTTGCTTTCAAATCTCGACGGCTAGTGGACGAGGAGTCGCTCGCTGGTTGATCTAAAACGTTTTTCAGCTCACGGAACATGGCGCTTGTTTTTGGGCTTTGCTTGCTTGCTGTCTCGGCCGCGGATGCAGCAAACAATCGTCGTGAAGTGATTCTGCCTCACAAAGAAAGAGGTTCTGGGCAGATCCTGGCCAGGGAGAAATTCGTGAGAGGAATGCGATGTTATGAATTTGGCGCTGGTAGTTGGGAGGTGCCCCTTGCCGATGATTTGTACAAGAGGGCAGCGTTCGAATTAGAAAAGTCTTGTGGCAAAGTGTGCGTTGATGGGCTGGATGAATTTAACCGCAAATTTTCTGGCTATGGGCTCGAGGTTGGTTGCTCCAGCCGTGGTGTCTTTGCAGGGATTTTTTTTGACGTGCAGGTTGCGCTCGTGAAGTTTGGGAATTTGACCGCGCGCGTTTTAGCCGAGGCAGTTTGTCGAAAGGCTTGTTCTATGGGGCCTGCCGCGTGGTGATGCATTGGCAAGGCGCAGGAGCACGCCCCCGCAAATGAGGTGAGCGTCCCGGCAGCTGGCTTTCTCGCCGGCCATTTGGTTGGCGCTGGCGAAGAAAATCAAATTGTGACAGCGCAACCTTTTGGCGACATTTTGTCTGATGTTGCGTGTGCCGGACCAGCAGGGCGACTTGCTTGCAAATCTCACGTCTCATTTTCCGCCACGCTGAGAGGTTATCCTGATGTTGGTGCTCAGGTGTAAATTGAAAAGCTTTCTAGCAAATTCTTGCAACTACGGCCGGGTAGCCTTGCAGGTCTTCTATGTGACAAATCCGTTGTCCTTGTTTGGGTTTACGGCCCGTTTTGCGATTTTGCGCAGATAGTTTACCAAGGCAGCAAGAAAATTTTGGTTTATGTCGTGCGTGCAGATTCAATTTTGCGTTGTGTTCGAAGTTGTGAATGTGGCTGTGCATATCATGGGTAAGCGGCTTTTTCCCACATGAATGCGAACGTAGCTGGCTGTCTTTTTTTGTGTTTTGCAGCTGTCCTGATTACGTTGCTTTGTGGTTGCGTCAACATCTTGACAGTGAGCCCTGCGGCCGTCAAAACCACGACACTGCCGCTTGCAATTGGCAAGCCTTTTAGCAGGTAAGTTTTTGCGCTTTGCAAGGGATTCCGCTTGGCTCTTAGCTACACGTTTGAAATGTATTTGCGAACGTTTTTCAAGCTACAGATTTGATGTCAGGCCAATCTGCATTTTCCCGTTTCTCGGCCGCAGCCCTATGCAAGATGCTTTGTCTTAATTGGTGATGCAAAAGGTATGAAGTTTACAGCAAACTGAATACAGGTGCGACAACTCTGTCGATCGAGAGCTTTCTTAGGATCAATTAGTTTCTGTTGTTTGTTCAGCCAGCACGCAAATTTGGGAGAGTGTGAAGGCCCTCTGTGTTTCTGAGCGCCTCAGAAGCAAGCGGTTATCGAAACAGATGTCAGGGAACATCGCAAATGTGCATGCTTCATGGAGGGGTTTGACCTTTCAACCCGCCGCAGCTAGGAAGCTGCCACGACAGCTCATGATTGTCTGGGTTCTGGGCACAGAGCACATTGATTTGCAAGGGCCAGGGTGGATCCTGCAGGCGCGTAAGCGACTTGAAACAAGTTGAGCTTTACGCAGTTGGTGTTCTTGAGAAGTCCTTGCTCTCGACCTGCCATTTACAACAAGGAAAGCGGCGCATGGGCCAAGCATGTCTGCGTGCAGTGCAGGGGTTTTGTGCCCGAATGCATCATGGGCTGATTAAATCGCCGTGCTTGAGATTTGCGCGGCGTTGCAGTGGAATGCTTAGAATCCAGATCCAGGAATGGAAGGCCTACCTTGTAGCCACCCCCTTGACTGGACTCTCCACACCTACCGCGCTTCATTGTTTGATGAATGAGTGACGAGTTCCAGAAACAAGAGTCCTGCCTTCAAAAAATTTGGCTGTCAAAGTCTAAGCTGGTTGCCTTGTTGGGGCTTGGTGTAGCGTGCTCAAGTGTTGTGATTTTGGTTTTGGTCGGATTTTTTTACGGGCGCATTTTTTCCTAGTTGGCTTGGTCAGGCGCTTGGGGCATTGTTTTTAACGATTTTGTTCCTTGCAGAGGAGTGGTGGGAAAACTTCGCGAAAAGCTGGTGCTGACAATGGTGGTTGAGTCCATATGCTCTTTGCCCAAGTCAAGAGGGCTGCCGGGGCAAGGTTGCTCCTGAGCTGCGGCCGAGCAAGGACCCCGGGTAGATTCATTTGTGCGTTCAAAAGATTTGGGTTCGACTGTTGGGGTTAGGAAAATAGGAGATCTTGTTTTTCAGCATGTGGCGGCGCTTCTATTCCATGTTTTGCAGCTGCTGCTGTTCCTGTTTCTGCTCCTCTGATTGCAGCTCTGCGCGGCGAGTGTTTGTGTTTGCAAGGGTGCTGCTGTCCTTGTCAAAGTGTTTGGCGGAATCTGAAAATGGCGTTGTTATACCGGCCGCTTTTGTTGCTCTTGGTGTCTATGGGCAGAGCGTTGGAGCCCTTTGCCATTCTTTCCGCAGCAGGAACAGAAATGATTTGAATGAATTTTTCGATGCGTGGTTGAAATTTGGTGGAAGGTCTGGCAAGCTGGATTGTGGGGCGTTGGCAACTGAGTGACACGAATTGGCTTTGATTTGCGACTGCCAGCTCTTGCAGGCCCATGGAAGTTGGTGTCAACTTTGATGGTGCCCCAGCAATCTTTGGCTTTTGTTTCACATTTTTGTGTTTTTCTGCGTTTGCAGTTCCAGAAACAAGTTCCGACCAAGCCGCCCAAGACATTGAAAAGGCGTCGCCCGTGTCTCTCACTGTAGCAAAACATGTGCGTTGCGAAATCAGGCAAGGACTGCGCAGTGGATGCTTAGAGAAGGGTCTATGCGTATTCCCGTTCTTGTATTACCAGCTTGTGCAGTGTAGGGTTGAATGCGAACCAGGGAAGCAAAGTTGGCAGAAAGACTGGAGCAAGGGTTAGCTAGTGCGCCATAAAAAAATGCCGAGAAAAAAGATGAGCGCTGACATGGAATTGGCCAGGGCCAAGGCCACAAAAGGCAGTGGGGTGTGCGTTTCCGATTGGGCCGCAAGTTTTCCCATCTGGGGCTCGCTGGTGCCAAAATAAATGATTAATCATTAGGGGCAGCAAGAACCTGTAGCTGTTCGCGTTTAAAATTGGCGCGCGTGCGGGCTAGTGTATTAATGCCGCAGCTCCCTGTGTTCAGCGCCTGCTTTTTTGATGTGAATTTCTGGTTTGATGGGCTCCCTTGTTTTGAAGGAAGTAATAGAATTTTGGACCAGCCCGCCCTTCCATGACATTTCCTTTGGAAGAAGCCTTCCAAGTGAAGTGAAATTTCAACATCGCCCTCGAAATTCTTGTTGTCCTTTAGCGTCAATCCTTATACCAGTTTATCGTCGGCTTTGCTTTTCATTATTCGCCAAACACACCCTTGCCCCATAGTTACTTGCTTCAGTCAAAATCCCGCCCTGCTATTTAAAAAAGATGAGAATGAGCGACGGTGCCCAACCAAACAAACAGCCCTAGCAAGCAAAGCAAACGTGTTCAATGTCTTAGAACCAATGTCGCCGAATCAACTTGAGCAAAAAGACCAAATTCCAAACTTTTCAGCAGCCACGCTTGAATACCATACAGAGAACAAGGCTTCCCGTTTGAAAGATTGGAAAAATCGAGGAAAATAGTGCCGTATCAAATCTTGACCTCACATATTGTAGAATGATGTTGGGCAGCATGACGCCTGCAGATATGCCCATTTTTTCGCTTCGAGGTACGGTCTTATACCGCATTCCTCTTTGGGTTATTTCAGGCAATGGCTTCAAACTTCAGGTTTGGGGACGAGCGTTTTTCCCAATCAAAATTCCACCCTGATCGCCCCGATCGAACTAACCTATTTCCACCCTATCGCCGCAAGACCAAAGCATACGCAAAAATCTTTTGCGACCAAAGCAACTTGGAAGGCTTGCCTTCTAGACAACCCCCAAACCCTCCCAAGATAGCCCGCCTAAAAGTGGTTGACAGCAAGCAGCTGGGGTGCGAGAAGCTGATTTGTTTGTTGTGCCCTTCCTCCCCGCTTGAAATCTTGCAAAGTTACAGACCAGGGGCTGGAGGCGAGGGCTCTGCTGTGCATGGTGTGTTCTGCCAGCGCCCTCCTTGCCATACAAGTGGTCTGCGCCCAGAAATGTGCTGCAGCGAAACCGAGCAGGGCAAAACGCGCCAGACCAAAATGTACTACAACAAAACAGAGCAGGGCAAAAAACGTACCAAGACAAAACCGATCGAATTAAAACCGAACAACAGAGCCAAACGTACCAGAGAAAAGCAACCGCAGCAAAACGCGCCAAAGCCAAAACACGCCAGCGCAAACGCAGCAAGGTTCAAAATCGAATATTTCGCTGTATTTTTTAACATTGAGCACCGACGAAGCGCGAAACGCCGACAATTCAAATCGTAAGTAAGCGTCAGTTTTTGATGGACAACCTCTGCAAAACGCGAGACATTCGCCGCTGACGCTTAAAAATTGCAATTTTTACTCCAGTTTTAACCTGCAACGTCCACCTAGCGCGACACAAAGCCGCCACAGTTCAAAATAGCAATTTTATTTCAGTTTTTGACAATCAACATCCACCAACCCCAAAGAAGTTGCGCTGGACACCTCAACCAAACATTTGTGGCTAGGTTTTGGGCGTCCAACAAGCGCGAAACGCTGCGCATGTCACGTTTGGTGGCGGCCCGACATCGCCGTCCCAGCCTTGGAGAGAAGAATCAAGAAAAGCGAGAGAGAAAGAGATCTGCAGATGTGAGGGTGTGAAGATCTAGATCTGCAGATGTGAGGGTGACAAGTTCTAGATTTGCAGATGTGATGGTAATCATGTTGATCTGCAGTTGTGATGATTTGAAAATGTTGATATGCGGCTGCGTTTAAAGAAGAAACCTTTTGCAGCTGTCTCCTGAAAAAAAACGTGCGTCGTTGCAATTCTCCAACGCATCCTATTGCGCCTCCATTTTCTCCCTTTTTGTTTGCAGCTAGCAATGTTCAGCAAAGCGTTCAGCGCAAGTATTCATTTGTTCCGCGGGCGCAAGCATAGTGATGCGCAGGCAGGTTGGCCAGTCTTGGAGGTTACAGGGGCGCAAGTTCGTGCAGCTGATGCTTGCCTAGCTGCTCGGGCTTGGGTGAAGTTTCATGAATCCGTGCCAATATAAATGAAATTGTGCAGTAGCCAGGTTTGTCTGATGGCTGGGTAACCTATTGGGTCGGTTTTTGCCCTCAGATTGATTATTTGTCATGTGGAAGCGTGTGCTTTCCTGTGGAGATATTAATCTCTTTCTTGTTATGTGAGTTGACCTGACATCTGGTGATTGTCATGTAGATTCATGGGAGTGTTGCTTGATGTCCCTAGCAGTTTGGCCAAACAATGTGAGTTGTGCTTAGTTGCGAGGGCTTCGGCTTTGGTTTGCGTTCAATGTTTGCGAGCGCCCGCCTTGAATTTAAATTGTCAGCATTGTGGCGGATGGAAAAGCTTGACCATGGACGGCGGATGTGTTTTCCTTTCTGGTTGGACCGTGGTAGACCGTTGTCCGGGTTTGTTGCCTGGTGTTTTTCATGTTTGCCTGCAGCCTAATTTGCTCCGTGTTTGAGCAAAAGTGAGCTGGTCGGCAGGGGTGAGGATATGGCTTCAAGGGGTGTGACTGGAATATTGCGCTCACTCTAGGATGTTTTAGTGGGATAGAAAAGCTTGACTGTTGCGTAGTCCTGTGCTGATTGGGCGCTCGCGCGTAATGCTTTACCCATCTGTCACACTACGCTTGGCTGTGGGCTGGTGTTGCTTTGGCCGCTTGCTGCCCAGCGGAAAATTTATTCGACTTGCAATCGAGTGGTGCCAGCGACTTTTTTCTTGACATTTCAAGTTTGTGAGTGGTAGGTGAGGCAGCAATGCAGTTAGGGGCATCTTGCTTTTTAGCTTTGTTGTGTTGTAGCTTTGCTTGGCACGAGCCTTTGCTTCGCGGAATGAAGGCTGGCGCTTGCGAAAATTCGCCAGCCATTTTGCCAGCGCGGCTTGTCGTTGAGATTTGCAGATATCTTTCAACGAAACTACAGCGATAGGTGAGCGTGCAGCCGCAGGCAAGGGCAACCCCTTTCAAAGGCGTTGGCTGAAAAAGAATTGTCTTCTGTTCCAAGATGCCCGGTCAAAATTCCTTGATGCGCGCGCGCCAGCAAACAGACCATGTGCATTTTGGCTCTTGATGGAAACAAATCATGGAAAATGTTTAGATGCATGGTGCTGCCAGGCAGGAAGTGCCGCCGGGTCAACTACCATGCGCCCTGTCCCGAAGAGTGGGCGCGCCGTGGGTTGGAGTGCGAAGCCCCTTCAAATTATAAAGCCAGGGCGCACGATGAAAGTGAGCTTGTGTAGTCATGTGGATGAAAAGTTTGGCAGGGCCTTTGCGATCGACGGTTGTCTTTCGCCCTCGATTCCGTGTCAGGGAAACAGAAAGCAGAGGAAACATGCCAGGCAATTTGTTTAGTCGAAATGCAATGGCGTACAGGCCTACCGCGATAGCTTTTTAGCAGGTTTGTTTTCCTTGCCTTGATGAAGCTGCCTGCGAACCCAATTGGAATTTGCCTTGTCCTGAAGGCAGGTGCGCCCGTGATTGTTTCGCTTCACCCGCGCAACTGATTGCGCAGGATATTCGCCGGTGGACCTTCCCTTTGAAAATTTCAATCAAGCCGCGCCTTCTTGTGCCCACCCTCTGTTCTTGCGCGCAAGATAGCGTGTGATGTTTCGTTTTTTGTTGCCAAGGTGTTGCAACTGTGGATGGAGATTGCGAGGGTGTTGTGTCGTTTGAAAGTATGGAAAATGTTCTTACCATTTTGTTCGTCGCACGCGCTCAGCGAAATTTGCAGGCAAGGCGCAAAAAGAAGAGTTCATTGGGTTTGCAGACGCAAAATTTTGAACAAACGCGTGCTGAGCCTGGCTGTATTCCAGGCGTTGTGATGTGGCATGGCCATGCCGGAAACAAGATTGCGCGCCTTCAGGGCTTTGCCCGCTGGGCTGGGCCCACATCGGAGAGGTGTGGGCCACAACTTGTTCCCGAAGATTTTTCTGGGCGCGCGGTGAAACCAAGGACATATGTGTAGCGCCCATGTCATTCAAGCCGACCTACAATTGGCGAGGACACGTGCCCAATTCCGAACGACTTGCGGAGATTTTTGATTGACAGCCCCCTGGTTCAATCCTTTAGACAATGGCGCGCAGCCAGCAATTCACTGCGAAGGCGCGAGACCAAGGCATGAAAAAACGGTTTTACAGGTCTGAGAGCATGAAAGTGAAGCATGCTGAAGCATGTGGTGTTGAATGGGATTGCCATGGGGCCGGCAAGCCCAATGGCGCAGTCGCCCACGCAAATGGATTGGGCAAGCTCGACCTCAGCCGATGCCCTCGTGAGGATGTGCTTTTGAGTCATGTTCCTAAATTAAAATGCTTCTTTGAGCGTAGGTGGGTGGACGTTCTCAGAGGTAGAGTGTGTGTTTGGCTTGCTGCCGTATCTTCTGGATTGAAATTGCGCAGGGCCATTTTTGCAAGCCCCCTCGTTGGCTTCGCCAAGAAAGTTCGAATTGCGCGGCTACCAAAAATTTTCAGGCAATTCTTAGGCACGGCGTTTTGGGACGCAGCCGCTGAGAGTGTCGGAGTTGAAGGGCATGGACGACGAAGCAAAGATTGTTTGGAGCAGCTCTTGCTTCCATGTCACATGGCCCTTGCAAGGTAGAAACCGTTCAAACGGTTTGCAGCCGACAAAAATAAAAAACATTCAAATCATTGGTTGTGGCAGGGGAGCTGGCGCAGCCGTCAAATTCTTGGTGGGCTGGAGAAGAGAGAAATGGGCCGATCTAAAGCCGCTCTGACGAGGTAGAGCAGTGACAAGCAGTCCCATGAGACTGAGCTTGACGTCTGGAAATCTGTTTTTGTGCTCTTGGCTTCCTTAAATTCGGGGTCGGTTGTATGCCCAGGTGGAAAAGCAATCTTTCGACGATAGGCGTTAAATCTTTGAATTTTCTTTTTGGCTAGGTCGATCCTTGCGTGGGGAGTGGCTGAAGTAAGCTTGTTTGCAAGTTTACAATCGCAGGGCCAATTCATTTGATTTCTGACAAGCGCTGCTGGATCTTCCCCCGCAGCGCAATTTTTGGGGTGCCAAACTATTGAGACCAGGATTCCGGGAAGGAAGGGCCCTGGAAAACCCATGGTGAAGCGTGACCGAGATGATCAAGTGAGCAATGGTCAGCGTGGAGGAAAGCCTTGGTCGTCCAATCGCTTGTGGGTCACCCACGCAGACAAATCTGATTTTCTTTGAAGATGTTTGCACGAAGCAAATTTAAAGCATTTCCTGAAAGCAGCTTCCCCTTTGCCAGTTTCCAATCAATCCTCGACGTAGCTTATAGTACGGTTGTGTAAATCTATGTAAAATAGCATAGATATAGCAGGTTCCAGTCAATAGTGTAGCGAACTACTATGCCACATGTAATCATTCTACGCCAGGCGGTGTTGGGGGTGTACGTCTGCTCTCCCCCACAAGAAAGGAATACATGTCGCCATGGTTCTCAACATCAATGGATCCAGGTCAACATTTTTTGTTTGCGAGAATTGGCAACATGGTCGCTATTGTGGGCCTATGATTGCCATTAGATTTTTGGGTAAGAAATTACGCCAGGTTTCAGCCAAGTTCAAGATTTTGAGCAAGAGAAAACGCGTTAGTTAGCATGCTTTTGTCAATGTTGTTGCCTTTCTTTTGGTTGTTTGAGAGCCATGCTGCCGCGCCCGATTTCCCAGAGGCTTGCCTTGCCTGTACTGCTAGTTTTTGTTTCCAGAAAGACATGGCCAATGCAGGGAATAGCTTCGATTGCAAGCAGCGTCCGCAAGCGACTGGCTTCTTCTGGGCTGACCAGCTCTTCAGAAGCTGATGTCTTGCGTGAAATCAAAAGCCGCGCCCAAAAAACAGTGACTGCAGGCAGGATATTATATTAAGGTGGAAGTTTTCGGTTTTGAGAGTGGGCTGATTATGTTAGTTTGCAGATTTGCTGGACATAGAAGAGCGTTCAGCGTTGCAAGAGGTAAGGAGAACGCAGATTGCAAGATTTCAACATTATTATGATGATGACTGCTCGTTTTTTCAGGATGTGGACAATGCCGTGTATTGGGCTGCCAGAAGGAGTTTTGGGCTTGTTGGCCAGAATGCTGTCATTAATTTAGAGCGACGCTTGCCCCCAGGGAAATGGCTTTGGGCCTTTGTCCGCGAGACTTTTCCCAATGTCCCCGTGGATGGGTGGCGCGCGAAAACAGTTGTGACCCGCCTCAAGATTACAGCGGTGCGTGCATCGTCCCGCCCTGCCCAAAAATTTTCAACGGGCTGGCAGTGTTCAGGTTTGTGTGGCTCCTTCAATTTGAAGAAGTCAGCCGCGCGCGAGATTGAAGTAAGGTTTCGGTATCAAATTTGAAGCCTGCCACTTTTTCTTTTTTTCTTGGGCAGGAGTTTGCTTGGAGGCTGATTTGGGTATGTGATTTGCCTAGCCATGACCGGACTCCGACATGTCTTTGCAAGGTGCGGGGTCGATTTTCCGTGCAAGGCTTGTGCCAGGGATGCCCGAGCGCTTTGCCCAGAAGTCTGCCAGTCGTGGTGTTTTTGGTCAAGAGAAGACGGTTTAATTGTTGATGTTTGTGCAGGGTTGGAAGCAAAACAATGGTGCCCTTGGTTGAGTTCTGTTCACATTGTTAGCAAAAAGAGTGGGTGGTCAGGTCTTTGTATCGCCCCGCTGACATATCGAGGCCATTGCAGTGCAGTGATGGTTTTTACGGATCAGTCCGCCCATGAAAAATCGCAGCTGGCTGCGTTTTGTGGTTTTTCTTGGCCGTGCCTCGAAGAAAAAGAAAGGAGCCAAGTGCAAACTAAATTTTCAAGTCTCTTGAACGGGCCGCTCTGATTTCATATCGAGGGATTTTGGTGCAAGCCCAAGAGCAGCTGCGGGTGTGTGAAGCCTAGAAAAAGCATTGCAATGCAAAGATGCCTTTGTTTTGTTTCGATGTTGTGAAAAAGAGGCCAGAAGGCCAAGACAATGAAAGGCAAACAAACGCTCTGTCGTCTGGCTTTTAATGTTGCGCTTGAAGCAAGATGGTGTTGGGTCGGAGTGCTAGTGCAAAAATGACAGTGAGCCAGGGTCTGATGTGTTTTCTGCGCGCCCGGTGGCGCCCGGGCAAAATAGGGTGTTTCAGCAGGAGGATTCTGGTTGGTTCATTAAGGTTTGGGGCCTTGCTCTTGAAAGTTTGCCCGCCCGCTTTCATGTGGGTACTGCTTGTGTAATGCAGCTGTTTGCTTTTTCCATTGCGTATTGTAAATTGGTTTCTGGTGTGTAATGCAAATGCCAAAACAAATGCTTCCTTCTGTTTATTCACTGATTTTTCTGATTGGATTTTGCGACGCGCAAGTATCTAGGCAAGGGCGTCCTGTGTTTTTGAGAAAACTGTTGAATTTCTGAGCGAGCTCTTTGATTCTAGTTTGGGCCCCCCCACAAATTAGTGAATGTGGATGTGTGTAAACGCGCAGCTGTCCAGATTTGTTTGAGCTCTACGCTCTGAAGGCAGCAGTGGTTTCATTCCGTGCAAGATGGCCTTATGCTTTTCAAGTGCCCGATTGCTTTCGTTCAATGTTTTTGTGCTCCTTTTCCGAAGCTCTTCGGCCGTATTCCACTTCAAAGCGCCTGCAGTGGCCAGTCCGGCGCATTTTCGCGCCGCAAAGCCAGTGGACAAAGTGACCGCCCTGGGTCAGGCAGGGCCGGGTCGGGGTCGTCGTCGATTTTGCAAACCTGGTTTAGAACAGGCCGTGGCCGAGATTGAAAATGGCATTTCGCCCCCCCTCGCGCTGATGGCTCAAAAAACATTTCGAAAAGATGACCAGGCGAGCCTGCAAATCACGCCGCCCCCTGCTGGGGGCCAAACAATTTTTGTTAGCCAGGCTGTTTTACGAAATAAATTCATGAACGCGGCTTTGTCTTTCGATGCTGCGAGCCGGGAGCGCAGCGCCGAAGAAAAGGAAATTGAAGCAGAGATAAGGCAAGCAATGTTTCAAGGACCTCCAAACCAGACCCAAGCACCGCTGCCATTATTTCAGCGTGAGCTTCATTTGGCTTGCTCTCCTGATTTCACACAATGTCCAATGGGCTGGGCCCGCGAGAAAAACATGTGCGTCCAAGCCGCAAAGACGCAAGTTCAGAAAGAAATTGGCAAGTGCAAATCTCATTACAGTTTCGGATCTTTGTCTCAGTCTCAAAAAGAAGCTCTTGCGGAAAATTGCGGGTGGAGTTTCCCATGCCAACAAGATAGTTGCGCCGTGAATTTCGACGAGACCTGTCCCACCCAGTGGCGCGAAGAGACGAATGGTGTCTGCGCGGCTCCCGCGTCATATGTTGGAGAATGCGCGGCCAAGATTTCTGTTGGAGGCAGCCTGCCCATGATAAACAAAAGCTACGTTTCATTGACGTTTTTTTGCAGCAGGCTTGAACGCTTCAGAAAAGCAAGTGCTCGCGTACCGCTGCGGCGTCAGGCCGTGGCTTGCCGTCTTGGGGTTCGAGGCCGGAGAGTCTTATGTTCTCAGTTTTTCCCATGCAAACAGGTGGCCTTGCGCTGACTTGGAGACAAGTGCAGCCTATAGCGACGTGTGCCCTGAGGCAAGCAGGTGTCGGCGCTGTGCTCTTCTGGAAACATGTTCGCTGGGCCAGGGATGGTCTCTCGGATACGGCTTGGTCTGCCATGCGCCAGCCAATTACAGTGGGCCTTGCAAGCGGCAGGCATCCAATAAGAAAAGATGATGGGAGATGGGTGACGTGACGCATGCCCGAAAATTTTGCGCAGGTTTCCATGCGGGGGATGGCCGTGAACGATAAAATGTCAGGGCTAGGACAGACGCTTGCAGTTGCTGCTTGGATGATTCTTTTGGAAGGATGCTCGAATATAAGTGTGGCTTCGCTTGGCGCCATGGCGGTGCCAAGTGCCAAAAGGATTATAACAGTCCTTGCCCTGCTGGTGCGAAATTGTTCCTTGAAAGTTGCTCCGGGGACATTTTGGCTTTGGTTTACAGGTTGGTGGGCCCGACCGCAGGGGGCTAGAGAAACGGAATGCTGGGCCCCACTCACTTATCAGGGCCCCTGTGATAAGCGGCAAACCGGTGTCAGCGTAATGTCGATCCCGGAAAAAAAGGTTAGCGCTAGAGGCCCCGATGTTTCTGCCCAATGTCGCGAAGCACGCCGGCCCAGGATTTTGAAGTGAATTGCGATGTGAGTTTCTTGGCTGCGAAATTGTCGCGGTGATTTTTCAGCGGCGCGCTGAATCGTTTTGTGATCCGCTGCAAAGTGGAATGCTGAACCCAGGATTCCCTTGCAAGGCAAGCTCCATGTGCACGCGGGCGTACTATGATGCTTTGTGTCCTGCGGGCTGGCTGTTGGTCGATGGCGGGCGGAGGCAGGAGCATGATGTTGTTGTTGTTGTTGTTGTTGTTGTTGTTGTTGTTGTTGTTGTTGTTGTTGTTGTTGTTGTTGTTGTTGTTGTTGTTG
>VSDK01027233.1:445755-457839 GCA_009767595.1 Symbiodinium kawagutii | reverse complement strand
CGTCGTCGTCGTCGTCGTCGTTGTGGTTGTTGTTGTTGTTGTTGTTGGCGTTGTTGGTGTTGTTGTTTTTGTTCTTGTTGTTGTTGTTGTTGTTCTTGTTCTTCTTCTTCTTCTTCTTCTTCTTTTGTTGTTGTTGTCCTGTTGTTTGATGTAGGATTTTTGATGGTAAATGTTTTTTGTTTGATATGTGTTGTTGTTGCTGGTTGCTTGTTGCTCGTTGCTGGTTGACGGATGCAGGCTTTTTTGAACCATAACTTATGTGAGCCGTGTTGTGGCTGTTGGTGCATGCTGTGTTCATGACCAGGGTCATTGTTCAATGTTTAGTTGCATGCATTTATGTTCCATGAAACTCGGTGTGCAATTAGGCTTTTCACAGTGGCGTGTGTTTGATACAGTGTTCGTACCTTGACCAAGAAATAAATTTGTGCCGCCTATTGATTGGTAGATGGGGGGAACGCCGATTTTGAAAGGAGACCCGAAAATCCTTTTCGCTTAGTGGGGAACCAGTTGGGCTGCACTAGGTATGGAGGATGTTTGTTTCTGAAACATTGTTTGCGGGGAGCTCACCGCTTTGCATCCTACTGGTTGCGGTTGAAGGAACCCGGCATTGTCGTTCTGTGTGCTCCTTCGTGTGCGGTGACAAATGACATTGGGCAGGATTGATTCCGACGCGAAACAAGAACCCGCGTGGAGGGATGGACATTCGCCATCTTCGCCTTCGACAATTGTCCTCTGAGCGAAGGTGCAGACTTGTCCTCAAATTTTCGCTTCTTGTGCCCCGTTCTGGTCCCTTTATGTTCCTGTTGGCTTTGCAGTTTGGCAAATTTGGTTGTTGAAAAGTTCCATTTTGATTCGGAAACTTGGAGGAAGAAACCAAAGTGGTGTTTTGGCCTATGCGCCGCCTATGCGCTAGCCGCGCCAGGCTTGGTTGCAAACCCTAGCGGACAGGTTCCAAGGCTGTGAAAGATCCTCTATCCTCTTTGTGGCTCTTCATTCGGAATAGTGGAGGGTCACATGCATTGAATCCGAATGTCGCTGTGAGCTCGTGATGCAGCACAGCTATGTGCTTTTCAGCCGGGCAGGGCAAGTTCCAAAAACCATCGTGAAACCAGACGGCACAAAAATCGAAGTTTTGAGGTGGAAGGAACGATACCCGGTATCTCTCGAGATAGCACATTCTATGAGTTCGGGGTTCCTAAAGTAGGTGCCTGTTTGGCATGGACCTTGTCATGATGGCGCCCATGCCGGCTTTGCCAGGTGTCCCCACGAACAGCAGTCGAACTTTCGTGCCATGGAGAGAGTGTGAACCCTTGAAAACTATGTCCCTAGTAGCGGCAAAAGGGAGGACGGATGGGTTTCGCACTGTGTTCCACTCTTGGTGATTTCTGTTTCTCACCCAAGCAAGGACGTAGTGGAATTGTAAATCGTGTACTGCACACCTGGACCTGAAGAGCACATAGGCGGCACAGCGGGACTCTTTTTGGTTTCTTCCAAATCACGACTCGCGCTCGCCACACCACCTGCCTTGGTGCTTGTTGCTCTGCAAAATCGAGTATAGGCTGACACATGGAATTCAACTTGAATAATGAGTTGGCGACGTTTCATGATCGAACATTTGTGACGAGTACGACTGAGCCAAGTCTTTTGCTTGCAAGATTAGTGTTCAGTTTGATTTTGTTTGACCTTGTGGTGTACTGGTTGTATAGTTGTTGGACATATAGTGAGTGGGCTTGTTTCATCTATATTACACACCTATTTTGGGACATGACTTTCTGACCTTGCCCTTGGGGCAAACAGGCAGACAGGAGTTTTGTTTTATTCAGTTGATTTTGTCTCTTCACTTTCCAGTTTTGATCTTCTTGTATCGATGGGTTTAATCTGAATTGACAGGAGGCCTTCTGACAAACGCCAGCAAGTGGCCGGTCATGTTGATCAAGAAGCTAATCCACTTAGTTGCTTCGCATGTTGATTCACAATTTCTTGTTTTCTATTTTGTCCAACTTGTTTTGCTCAAACTCACAACATTAAATTGTTGTTGAATGGGTTGAGAAGTGGTTTGCTGCCTGGTCTTCAACTTCAGATTTTATTGCGTCCAATCCAGTTGGCTTACTGCCTTTGGATGTTTTTTGTTGATTCTCTTTGAACATTTACCCGACACAGTTTGTTTTAAACAAATCGGCAGTCAGCAATGGCCTCAACAAAAAGTGGAGATCGTGAAGTAATTTCAGCCGCTTGGCTTCAGGTTTTATGACTGCAGTTTCAAACTGCGATGTTAAGCAGCTTGGGCCCGCTACAAACTCCATCACTCCAAAGGCAACCTCCATCCGCAACATAGGTCAGATGCTCAGATGCATGATATATTGTATACAGTATTGGAAGTAGAGATTCAGAACAGGAAAGTTGCAAAGTATGAAGTAACGATTCTTTACCATCATCATGAACAACATCATCATGGTCAACATTGACCATCACTACTGGCTCCATTTCACGGCTGGGGTGGTATCCAAATGCGCGACCAATCCGTTGGATTTTTGCAGAGAGCGAAGTGAAGCCAGGCCACGGATTTGTTTCTCAGTCGAGCAACCAAGCAACATGTAGATCAGTACTATGAGTAGAAACGTACAAATATGAGATGGACCTTGGAAGCCACAGTATGTATGTATACGTTCTAGCACATGCATATGCATTCATCAAATATCAACTTTGGTGGATTTGGACAGTCCTGAAGATGCAATACGCAAGGGAAAAGAGAAACTCGAAAGCATGTTGAAAAATAAAAACAACCACAACCCAACCACGAATCTAAGTATGTGTATGCACGAGTTCAATGTCGCGGTTTATGATGATGATGATGATGATGATGATGATGATGATGATGATGATGATGGTGGTGACGACGACGACAACGACGATGATGATGATGACGACGATGATGTTGTTGATGATGATGATGATGATGAAGGCGACGACGACGATGTAATAAATACACAGATACATAGAACACAACACAGTACAATACCAAGCACATCGGGACATTCAAACTAGGAACTTTGACAACCAGAACCATGGACCTGGTACATGGCATTTCTTTCCATAGTGCTGTGCACCCATCCACGTAATGGTTAACAATTTGAGGTCATGTATACCTGGAGGGACTTTGGAAGGATCGGTATTTTCAGGCCTGCAGTTGGTGATTCGTTGACTTCTTGCTTGGAAACTGAATCCTACAACGTTCTAGAAACGTATCAACTTGTTGGTCATTATCGTGGTAGCTCCACTCTCGCGTTACATGTGAACCTGAAAGGTGGGTGTCCAGGAGAACTATCCTCAGAATCTTCTTGTGCATTTTTTCTCCGAATGTTCACCAGTGGTGGAGAGGGGCTCCTCAACACCCGCCCACAGTCATACCCTCATGGTGTACGTATATCACCACATCCAAGACCCTTGACATACATTCTATTTGCCGAAGACCTTAGATGTTGTCAATAAGATGCACCACTTCTGTCAAACGGATCTTCAAGACTTCAGCGACGTGTTCCATGGTGTAGGCAACATTGTAAGTTTGAGATTGTGGAATGATCAAGATTTCTGAAGACAGAGATTTCAACTATCAGCTTGTGCAAAATGCTGCAATATTTTTAGCTATACCACTGTGGTTACCACTGGGAGCAGGGAGCTTGGTGGAATTTTGGTCAATGACCAATTAACAATTGAATGAAACGCAGGTCTTGAAGAATGTGGTCCCCATCTAGGTCCATGCCCCGCTGGTTGATGTGATCGCAGATGATGCTACAACACATGCGACATGTTGGAGTAGCGGTGGTCTAGATCTGTGACACAGCATCAAATGTGGTGGGTGCATGTGATAAGTTTCTTAACAGCCACTGTTCGGGCTCCCCAGCTGTTATTGATATCAGTAAATCCATATCATATATGATATATATATATATATGATATATATGATTATCATTGCTTATCCCTGTCAGCATCAGCATCAACAATCCCAACGAATTGCGCAAGGTGAGAGCTGCTCTGTGTGCCTTCATGCCGCTGCTCGGCTTCGCGGCTTCACGGCCTCGAAGTCTCAGCCTTGGACAACGGTGCCGCCGAAGTTGTGGGCAGTGAAACAATGGAACCCCATGGAACCCCGGGAAGACCGACGAAGACCAGCAGAACTATGGTACCAAAGGCGAAGAGGACTGTGGAACACGGGTTAATCATAGTGTTGGATGTTTGATGGTGGTAAGCTGAACATGGATTGGTAATGGTTGATGTACAGGTGGCTGATGGTGAGCGGCGATTATGGTGAGTGGTTGATGACGATGATGAAGTTTATGGTGGTCAGTGATAGACACTGATGGTTGCCGTAGTAGTAATGGGTGGCGGAATGGTGGCAAATCAAGTTCACATAACCTAGAATATTGAAGAAAAATACGCATTCGCATTTTAGATGTGGGTTACTATAGCAGACACGAGTCAGTAACATTTTTATGGTCCATATCATTAGTCATCCGGTTTTACCTGTGCATGACTAATTTGGCTTCCCCTGCTTGATGGGGCCAGCAAAGCTCACACTTATTATCTACACATACCCATGATCCGATGTACTGTCAGCAACCTGCAAAGAGGCATCACAATCATCCATGAATTGTCCATATCGCTGGACTTACTGATGTGAAGTTGCAACTTCCCAAGACGTTTCCCAGCAGAAAATCATCATTTTTTGCAGACATCCATTGGCCCTTCTGAGGAAGCGCGGAAGACGACTCCAATGTGCCTTGCTGTGTGCAAGGCTGAGAGGAGCCAAGCGCAGACGAACAAAGCGCAGGCCCAGATGATGGTGAACCACCACAGGTCTCGGTGTTTCTTTTCCATTTTTTGGGATCGATTTTTTTGGTCCATTTCTTTGCTTTGTTGCTCCAGAAGATGCCTCACGCGCTTTTCTCTTTTAGTGAACGGAGACAAATGAAGGTCTGGGGCTTTGAGGTGCTACAGTCTTAATGGAAATGCAAAGTTGATGGTATACCAATGGTATTCATGTTTGATCATGTTTGATCTATCAATTTCTACCGCTGATTCCTCCGGACTTTTGAGTGGCCAGTACAACACGTGAATGACATCAGGCAGAAAGTCAAGTGATGACATATTCATTTGAGTTCAAGAACTTTTTGATTTCAGCCCATGAAGAAGTACGTAGAACTGTCGAACTCAGAATGCGGAACTGTCGAATGACTCCAATCCAGCTGGGGGCGATGTCGCAACGACTCAGCCATTTCCAGACTGCTCAAACGACTGATTTCGATTGCAATTTTCGCTCGGCGTTTCTCTGATGGCGCCTGCTGCCTCGCGTTTTGCAGCCACAGGACACTGGTTCGCATTTGTCAAAGCTTTTCAAATGCCATTTTCAGGGTCAGAATGAAAACAGCCTGAGTTTGGGTGCCACATATAGAGCCTATAGTGACATATATGTATATCCAGACCTACATACAGATGTAGTTTGATACAATCCTTGTAGCTTTGCTTGGGCCCAACATCCTGGCCGCAAACAAGACACCAGTGAAGAGCCGTATCAAGATTTACGAGTATTACGAGTACATGCTATACAGCAGTGTACATCCCCGGGACCAAGAACCAAGATGTGCGCCTCGCTAGCTGATCCTCCTACCTCCTCTCCTCCGCCTCGTCCACCTCCAACGTCCTACTTTCACCTAGACGCACGATTTCCGAACTCTTGTGGACCCTCTCGGACCTCAACTATCCCCCAAAAATACCCAAAATCTCAAAAATTATCAAAAAGATCTCCCAACATTTTCGATTAAGGTAGAATTTTCCAAGAAATTCCCCGAAATAATTGCAACAGTTCTCCAAAAGTTTCCCAATTTTTCTAGATCATGGGTCACTTGAAAACCCTTCCTAACCAACCGATTTTTGTCGGTCATTATGCCCGAGAAACGCATTATCATGACATCTCATGCAGTCCACGAAGCGCTGGAAACTATCAGCCCGGCTACTACCAAACATGCAAATAGTGTTCCTATAAAACCAAGGCCGACCAACTTGACCATTGTCAGCCGTAAACCGTCCTTGACAATGGTTGCTAACTAGCCGTGGTTTTTTGGTTTCAACCATTGGTAACAGGCATGAAGCTAGAAAAATCCCACATTTTTTCAAAAAACAAAAAAATGTAAACATTCCAAGAAAGTTCTCCAAACAGTCTTAGAACAAAGATCCCTGAAGTCGAAATTTTCTAGACATTTCATTTTTTTGCACAAAATCTACAACCAGCTTCCCAAACAATTCCGTGAAGTTAAAACAATCCCAGACATTTCCCGCAAAATCTCAAAACTATTCCAACAAATCAACAACAAGTTCCCAAACATTTTCAGGAAATTAAAATGTTCTCAGAAAGTTTTCAAAATATATCGCAAAAATCCCAAAATCGTACAACGAGAATCTCAGTTCCTTTTCATGACGTGGAATTTTTTCCCCAGACATATTCTTCAAAATATTCAAACATCTACATCTAATCTACGAAATATCTTAAGAACGATCATGAAGATGTCTTAAACAATGCCTAAAAAAAAAACGCAAACAATTCTGCAAAAACTATCGAACAAATTCTGCTGACAAACATTAATGCAACGCTTGTACAATGCACATCAATACTAAGCTAATACAGTTTAAGAAACCACTACTACACGTTCATACAACGCTAAAACGGAATGACTCTAAAACCCGATATTATGACGCGAATACACGGCAAGTTGATAAACGTTAATCAGACAATTTGCACATTTCCAGTCCATTAGCGTGAATTTGCGTTATTACAACGCTAATGTACGTTCGTACAACGCTAATACACGTTAGTACAACGCTAATACACGTGAATACAACGCTAATACAGGTCAATAAAACGCTAATACAGAGCAATACAACGCTCATCCACGTGAAAGGCCAATATGCATGCGAGTACACGTTAATACAACGCTTATACACTTTATATATATATAATGCAACGCTGATACACCTTGATACAACGCCAATACACGTTAATACAATGGGAACACACCTTAGTACAACACTAGTACACGCTAATACAACGCCAATACACGGCAAAACAAGCCAATACACGTTGATGAAAAGCACATACACGTGAACACGACGCTCATCCACATTCACATAACGTTAATACACGTTAATCAGACAAACTGCACATTTCCAGCCAATCAACTTGGCAACTAAGTGTCAAGAAATTTGTCATGACTTGTGGGATCAATGAGTTGTAGCTAAGAGCAGGTGAGACAAAACTTCAATGAATATGTTGCCATAAGATTTTCGTGAAAGAAATGTGCCACGCCTTATAACTTTGTTTCTTTTTTGGAGGGCTGTGGGTCCCTGCCTAGGGGAGTCTCTATGGGTCACTAGAATTCTTGAGGCCTCGCATTGGGCCTGGCCTCAACCTTCGTGGTGCCCACGCCTGGTACTGCCAAGTCAGTTGGTAATGGTGCTCTTCGAGGTCGGAAACCAATATCAATCATGCCTCGCACACTGAAATCAGGGCTCACTGCATTCCCTATGCGTGCAGCATAGTTCGATCTTCGTTTTGCTCCGGTTGCAAGATTGAAGAATCCATGTGACCCTCAGGCGCAAATGTGGAAACAAACGCCAAAGCCAAGTGGGATTCTTATGAATAGATTTTTTGATTCTAGAGTGACAGGGAGACATGGTCGAATTCCCGTGTGTACATGTCTACTTTGCGACTGAGGTCGAATCATTTAGCTACTTTGGCAGCTGCTTCAGCCACTTGCCATTCCCACGATGATGTTTGCAAAATTTTGATTCTGTGTTTTGAAGGTCGCCTTGTGTGCGTATACTGCTGTTGTCACGCAGTATTCGTGGTACTTTGAATGCCAGCTAGCGGCAGTTCATTGAACTGTTGCCGAGACAGCAGGGGCTCGATAGTTTGACAGGCCAGCAACAACGCTCCGGGTAGTGTAAATGCACGCCGATCAACTTTTGCAGCCACGGGTTGTCTGTGGCTATATCTACGTACGTCTTGACTGAACCTGTGCACGTGGGTCAAACATGTATGCATACAGGTGAACGCGCACATTTGTACGTATAGGACCCATAGTGAAAGCACAATGAAAATACCGTAGTTGCTCTTCTTTGAAATCCTTTCAATGTTTCGCTTTGTGACTCTCCGACTGAAGCCTTCAAAGGTCAGCCTTGCGGCAGTGGGCGTTGGCCGTACCCGTGCTCAGGCGCGCGGTATAAGATTTCATGAACAGTCACAGACCGGGCCAAGAAAGCACAGATGGAAGGAAGAAAGACGGTGGCCAGACTCTGGAATCACAAATTCAGATGCTTCCATGGATTTCATTTTTTGTCTAAAAGACCTTTGGAAGCATTTCTCAAACATATACACTGCAAATCTGCAAAGCCAAATGTGTTGCAGGCATCATTTCAGCCTTCTCAGCAGATCGGCGCAAGTGAACCGTTGGGATTTTTCGATCCGTTGCAGTTCACAAAGGAGGGTGATGAGCAGGGCTTCAAGAAGTTGCGTGCATCCGAGATTAAGCACGGACGATTCTTGATTGCAGTTGAAGGCGGTCCTAATGTCAATTGCCTGTGTAGTTTCCACCTCTCATTAAAGGCACCACCAAAACACTTAATAAACTGCCTGAATGGATTGATGACCCCTCGGCAAAATCACTTGTGGAACACATTTTTGGATTCCCATTTTTTAAACTCAAAGCTGCGCAGAGCAATGACCGTTGGAAGCTTAATGTGGAGTTTCCCAAGCCAAATGGTTAAGTTGCATCTCGGACACCCTTAGAGCAGGAAAATTATGAAAGCATGCGTTGCAACTACCGCTGATTGAAACATGCATTGTAACTCTTTGTGTGGTAGGCATCAATACAGCAGAAGAACCAACAACTAGCGATAAGAAGCAGACATAACACAATTAGTCAGCTCAGGTGCCTTAACTTTTGTGAGGCGCAAGTGTCATTTTGTGCAATTGATTTCATGAGTAGTACGTTTGCGCAGTGGATATTTCAGATTCCAAATTTGGAAGAGAGGTTGACAAAGACACTTGGTCGAGATGATTTGTAGGATGCATCAAGTCAAAAAGAGAGCCACTCATAGCATGGAGAATAAATCATAGCCCATGCGGGTTCCTTGACATTCCCAAGGCTTAAACATTATTTCGGGCAATTGACTTGGAAAAAACTCTAATTTGACTTAGGATATGTGTATGAAACAGAAGTTGACGGCATCCTGATGATGACTCCTGATAGTGTTCCGTTGTCTTTCAGATAGTGTTTGACTCTTGCCATATTGCAGCACAGCCACTGCATACTCCCGGCTTTCAATTTTGACCGGGCGGGGGTGTTTGCACAATGGGCAAGGATTGGCAATGATGGCATCCGTTGGCCTTGTGGCCCAGCACTACTGGAAGTTGCCTGGTTTCGAAAATTTGCCATCTGGCTTCTCCATCCTGGGCAAGGAAGAAGGTGTGCTCGGTCTCTTTGCTCTCTTCCTGGTGTCTGGTTGCTTGGAGAATGTCTGGAGGGAGGATCCCACTGGAGCGAAGGAGCCTGGCAACTTTGGCGACCCCTTTGGCCTTCAGATGTACACCGAGGAGAATCGATTGAAAGAACTCAACAACGGGCGCATGGCGATGATGTCGGTTCTCGGAATCTTTGCGGCTGAAATGGTCAGCGGCAAAGATGCCATGCAGCAGTTTGGTCTTCAGGCAATTGGCCATGATCAGCTTCGATCCTCGGGCAGTACCTTTGCTGGCAAGACATCGGCTCCAGCTGGTCAGTCTGCTCTCACCAGGAGAGCATTCCAGCCTTCTCAGCAGATCGGCGCAAGTGAACCGTTGGGATTTTTCGATCCGTTGCAGTTCACAAAGGAGGGTGATGAGCAGGGCTTCAAGAAGTTGCGTGCATCCGAGATTAAGCACGGACGATTCTTGATTGCAGTTGAAGGCGGTCCTAATGTCAATTGCCTGTGTAGTTTCCACCTCTCATTAAAGGCACCACCAAAACACTTAATAAACTGCCTGAATGGATTGATGACCCCTCGGCAAAATCACTTGTGGAACACATTTTTGGATTCCCATTTTTTAAACTCAAAGCTGCGCAGAGCAATGACCGTTGGAAGCTTAATGTGGAGTTTCCCAAGCCAAATGGTTAAGTTGCATCTCGGACACCCTTAGAGCAGGAAAATTATGAAAGCATGCGTTGCAACTACCGCTGATTGAAACATGCATTGTAACTCTTTGTGTGGTAGGCATCAATACAGCAGAAGAACCAACAACTAACGATAAGAAGCAGACATAACACAATTAGTCAGCTCAGGTGCCTTAACTTTTGTGAGGCGCAAGTGTCATTTTGTGCAATTGATTTCATGAGTAGTACGTTTGCGCAGTGGATATTTCAGATTCCAAATTTGGAAGAGAGGTTAACAAAGACACTTGGTCGAGATGATTTGTAGGATGCATCAATTCAAAAAGAGAGCCACTCATAGCATGGAAAATAAATCATAGCCCATGCGGGTTCCTTGACATTCCCAAGGCTTAAACATTATTTCGGGCAATTGACTTGGAAAAACTCTAATTTGACTTAGGATATGTGTATGAAACAGAAGTTGACGGCATCCTGATGATGACTCCTGATAGTGTTCCGTTGTCTTTCAGATAGTGTGTGACTCTTGCCATATTGCAGCACAGCCACTGCATACTCCCGGCTTTCAATTTTGACCGGGCGGGGGTGTTTGCACAATGGGCAAGGATTGGCAATGATGGCATCCGTTGGCCTTGTGGCCCAGCACTACTGGAAGTTGCCTGGTTTCGAAAATTTGCCATCTGGCTTCTCCATCCTGGGCAAGGAAGAAGGTGTGCTCGGTCTCTTTGCTCTCTTCCTGGTGTCTGGTTGCTTGGAGAATGTCTGGAGGGAGGATCCCACTGGAGCGAAGGAGCCTGGCAACTTTGGCGACCCCTTTGGCCTTCAGATGTACACCGAGGAGAATCGATTGAAAGAACTCAACAACGGGCGCATGGCGATGATGTCGGTTCTCGGAATCTTTGCGGCTGAAATGGTCAGCGGCAAAGATGCCATGCAGCAGTTTGGTCTTCAGGCAATTGGCCATGATCAGCTTCGATCCTCGGGCAGTACCTTTGCTGGCAAGACATCGGCTCCAGCTGGTCAGTCTGCTCTCACCAGGAGAGCATTCCAGCCTTCTCAGCAGATCGGCGCAAGTGAACCATTGGGATTTTTCGATCCGTTGCAGTTCACAAAGGAGGGTGATGAGCAGGGCTTCAAGAAGTTGCGTGCATCCGAGATTAAGCACGGACGATTCTTGATTGCAGTTGAAGGCGGTCCTAATGTCAATTGCCTGTGTAGTTTCCACCTCTCATTAAAGGCACCACCAAAACACTTAATAAACTGCCTGAATGGATTGATGACCCCTCGGCAAAATCACTTGTGGAACACATTTTTGGATTCCCATTTTTTAAACTCAAAGCTGCGCAGAGCAATGACCGTTGGAAGCTTAATGTGGAGTTTCCCAAGCCAAATGGTTAAGTTGCATCTCGGACACCCTTAGAGCAGGAAAATTATGAAAGCATGCGTTGCAACTACCGCTGATTGAAACATGCATTGTAACTCTTTGTGTGGTAGGCATCAATACAGCAGAAGAACCAACAACTAGCGATAAGAAGCAGACATAACACAATTAGTCAGCTCAGGTGCCTTAACTTTTGTGAGGCGCAAGTGTCATTTTGTGCAATTGATTTCATGAGTAGTACGTTTGCGCAGTGGATATTTCAGATTCCAAATTTGGAAGAGAGGTTGACAAAGACACTTGGTCGAGATGATTTGTAGGATGCATCAAGTCAAAAAGAGAGCCACTCATAGCATGGAGAATAAATCATAATTAGCCCATGCTGATTCCTTGACATTCCCAAGGCTTAAACATTATTTCGGGCAATTGATTTGGAAAAAACTCTAATTTGACTTAGGATATGTGTATGAAACAGAAGTTGACGGCATCCTGATGATGACTCCTGATAGT
>VSDK01027233.1:431812-444886 GCA_009767595.1 Symbiodinium kawagutii | reverse complement strand
ACGACGCTCATCCACATTCACATAACGTTAATACACGTTAATCAGACAAACTGCACATTTCCAGCCAATCAACTTGGCAACTAAGTGTCAAGAAATTTGTCATGACTTGTGGGATCAATGAGTTGTAGCTAAGAGCAGGTGAGACAAAACTTCAATGAATATGTTGCCATAAGATTTTCGTGAAAGAAATGTGCCACGCCTTATAACTTTGTTTCTTTTTTGGAGGGCTGTGGGTCCCTGCCTAGGGGAGTCTCTATGGGTCACTAGAATTCTTGAGGCCTCGCATTGGGCCTGGCCTCAACCTTCGTGGTGCCCACGCCTGGTACTGCCAAGTCAGTTGGTAATGGTGCTCTTCGAGGTCGGAAACCAATATCAATCATGCCTCGCACACTGAAATCAGGGCTCACTGCATTCCCTATGCGTGCAGCATAGTTCGATCTTCGTTTTGCTCCGGTTGCAAGATTGAAGAATCCATGTGACCCTCAGGCGCAAATGTGGAAACAAACGCCAAAGCCAAGTGGGATTCTTATGAATAGATTTTTTGATTCTAGAGTGACAGGGAGACATGGTCGAATTCCCGTGTGTACATGTCTACTTTGCGACTGAGGTCGAATCATTTAGCTACTTTGGCAGCTGCTTCAGCCACTTGCCATTCCCACGATGATGTTTGCAAAATTTTGATTCTGTGTTTTGAAGGTCGCCTTGTGTGCGTATACTGCTGTTGTCACGCAGTATTCGTGGTACTTTGAATGCCAGCTAGCGGCAGTTCATTGAACTGTTGCCGAGACAGCAGGGGCTCGATAGTTTGACAGGCCAGCAACAACGCTCCGGGTAGTGTAAATGCACGCCGATCAACTTTTGCAGCCACGGGTTGTCTGTGGCTATATCTACGTACGTCTTGACTGAACCTGTGCACGTGGGTCAAACATGTATGCATACAGGTGAACGCGCACATTTGTACGTATAGGACCCATAGTGAAAGCACAATGAAAATACCGTAGTTGCTCTTCTTTGAAATCCTTTCAATGTTTCGCTTTGTGACTCTCCGACTGAAGCCTTCAAAGGTCAGCCTTGCGGCAGTGGGCGTTGGCCGTACCCGTGCTCAGGCGCGCGGTATAAGATTTCATGAACAGTCACAGACCGGGCCAAGAAAGCACAGATGGAAGGAAGAAAGACGGTGGCCAGACTCTGGAATCACAAATTCAGATGCTTCCATGGATTTCATTTTTTGTCTAAAAGACCTTTGGAAGCATTTCTCAAACATATACACTGCAAATCTGCAAAGCCAAATGTGTTGCAGGCATCATTTCAGCCTTCTCAGCAGATCGGCGCAAGTGAACCATTGGGATTTTTCGATCCGTTGCAGTTCACAAAGGAGGGTGATGAGCAGGGCTTCAAGAAGTTGCGTGCATCCGAGATTAAGCACGGACGATTCTTGATTGCAGTTGAAGGCGGTCCTAATGTCAATTGCCTGTGTAGTTTCCACCTCTCATTAAAGGCACCACCAAAACACTTAATAAACTGCCTGAATGGATTGATGACCCCTCGGCAAAATCACTTGTGGAACACATTTTTGGATTCCCATTTTTTAAACTCAAAGCTGCGCAGAGCAATGACCGTTGGAAGCTCAATGTGGAGTTTCCCAAGCCAAATGGTTAAGTTGCATCTCGGACACCCTTAGAGCAGGAAAATTATGAAAGCATGCGTTGCAACTACCGCTGATTGAAACATGCATTGTAACTCTTTGTGTGGTAGGCATCAATACAGCAGAAGAACCAACAACTAGCGATAAGAAGCAGACATAACACAATTAGTCAGCTCAGGTGCCTTAACTTTTGTGAGGCGCAAGTGTCATTTTGTGCAATTGATTTCATGAGTAGTACGTTTGCGCAGTGGATATTTCAGATTCCAAATTTGGAAGAGAGGTTGACAAAGACACTTGGTCGAGATGATTTGTAGGATGCATCAAGTCAAAAAGAGAGCCACTCATAGCATGGAGAATAAATCATAATTAGCCCATGCTGATTCCTTGACATTCCCAAGGCTTAAACATTATTTCGGGCAATTGATTTGGAAAAAACTCTAATTTGACTTAGGATATGTGTATGAAACAGAAGTTGACGGCATCCTGATGGTGACTCCTGATAGTGTTCTGTTGTCTTTCAGATAGTGTTTGACTCTTGCCATATTGCAGCACAGCCATTGCATACTCCCGGATAGTCCCGGCTTTCAACTTTGACCGGGCGGTAGTGTTTGCACAATGGGCAAGGATTGGCAATGATGGCATCCGTTGGCCTTGTGGCCCAGCACTACTGGAAGTTGCCTGGTTTCGAAAATTTGCCATCTGGCTTCTCCATCCTGGGCAAGGAAGAAGGTGTGCTCGGTCTCTTTGCTCTCTTCCTGGTGTCTGGTTGCTTGGAGAATGTCTGGAGGGAGGATCCCACTGGAGCGAAGGAGCCTGGCAACTTTGGTGACCCCTTTGGCCTTCAGATGTACACTGAGGAGAATCGATTGAAAGAACTCAACAACGGGCGCATGGCGATGATGTCAGTTCTCGGAATCTTTGCGGCTGAAATGGTCAGCGGCAAGGATGCCATGCAGCAGTTTGGTCTTTGAGCAGTCTCCAATTCAGGAATTCGCAATTGATTACCATGAAGAATGCCGGCAGGCGTTTTTGGCGTGCCATTTGTGAAGCACTGCATGTGATGCACAGTTTTCAGTTTTCTGTTGTCCCTGCAACAAGTGCAAGTGGATACGAGTGTTTCCCAGGCGCGCTGTATGGTCGCAGTGAGCGACGGTTGCCAGAGTAATGATGATAGAATGATAGTGACAGTATATACATATTTGTATGGAACCTGAGAGAAACACTCATAGGATTCAGACATTCTGATCTTCGAGCTGAAATTTCTTTGTCTTCCTTCAGCTCCTATGGTGGCAAGTGTACAGTAGCCATCAAACCTTAGATTCGATGCACGGGAATTCAAAAAAGAGACGTTGGCCATGCAGGTTCTGAGGCGCTGTGTCCTAGAGAATCTGTTATAACGATTCATAATCATTCACAGTTATTCAGAATTATTTATAATTACGCGCAATTGTTGATAGATATTCACAAATATTCCTGTTCTTAGTTTATGGTATTCACATACATGTATTCCATAGTCCATGTTCAATCGAATTTGTAGTCTATCATGATCTACCTGCGCTCTGTCAACCTGCTTGTGAAAGCGAGGTGTCGCTGACAAGTGCCAGGGTCAAGTCTGGTCAAATGTCACTTGTCAGTGCGGAATGTCTGGCAACTCTCGATCCTTTCCAGCCGTAAGACAGAATCTGAGCTGATCCACCTCTTGAACCTGAAACCATGGGCACCTATGTTTCGATTGATCGTTGGGAACTCAAAGGCGTTAGAAGATCCTATGACAAGGTTCAAGTCCACCAGTTTGACGGTTTGTACTCGGGGATGGAGCAATCCCACAGTCTTTGAAACTTGGTTCGTTTCTGTTAAGCTTTCATTGCATTGGTAGCCTGATGTTGCCAATGCAATTCCCACAGCGGACCTTATTTTTTTGGATTTTTTGTTCAGGAATTTTTCTCTTCTAGCTTCTGGGCTGCTCTGCTTCTGTGCTTTCCTCCTTCTCTGCTTTTCTGCCTTCCTGCTTTGCTTTTCTGCTTCTCTGCTGTCCTGCGGTTTTGCTTTTCTGCTGGATACTCTTTTTTACCTTGCAGTTATTTTTCTAAGCTTGAGTGGTTTCTTCAACCTTGAACCTTTTTGACCCCTTAAACAACTCAGAAAACATAAACCCCTAAACGGCAAACCCTGAAACCATCTAAAACCCTCACGCCATAAACCCTAGAACCTGAGACTATCAACCCTAAAACCATAGAGATTGATCCTGTATAAAACCAAACATCCTAAAACCATCAACCCTAGAATTATAATGCCTGAACAAACCCTAAAACCATCAACCCTCAAACCTGAACACAAAACCATCAACCCTAAAAACATGAAACATAAACCTTCAACCATAAACCCACAATAAAGCCTGCATTATCGCTAAATAAACCCTTAACACACCCTAAAACCATGAATCCCGAAACCATCAGCCCTAATAATAAACTCTAAACCCATGAATCCTAAAGCCACAAAACCTTAGGATCATCAACCCTAAAACCATAGACCCTCAACCCCCAAACCCATACACCCTAAAGCCATAAACCTAAAAGCTCAAACCTAAAGACATAAACCATAAGCCTCAAACCATAAACCCATCAAATCTTTCAAATTCCATAGAAAACAGCAAGGTAGGATATTCCAAATGTTGCAAATACTATGGGAAATGACAAGGTAGGATATTCCAAATGCTGCAAATACTATGGGAAATGACAAGGTAGGATATTCCAAATGTTGCAAACACTATGGGAAATGAGAGGCAGGATGCCCCAAATGCTGCAAATACCATGAGCATGCTAGTTTCCAGTCTAAGAAGCATTTGCGCAAAAAAGGATCCACAAACTAAAGAAGATAATTCCCCCAAACAAATTTCCACCAGCCTGGCCGTTTGTGAGAATAGATCTGGCCAAGGTTCCCACGGCATTGTCGATTCACAGTGCCGAGGAGAGGCACTACTATACAGAAAGAAGAATAGCTCGAAAGTGTTGGGCAATTGTTTTTTGAGCGATTTTGTTTTTTGTTGGGCAATTGTTTTTTTGGCAATAGCTCAAATGCCTGCCAACCATTTGATCTCTCACCTTTCAGTTTTGCAACTAGCCAAAGTCTTGACCATTCTGCTGAACAAAAACTTCCACCAAAGTGCACTGATATTCAGAGGTCACACAGTAAGAAACAACAGGGAACCAGCCAATCAACCTGAGCCTCCAAGGAGACCATTCGAATTAAAAACGTCCGCTGCAGGCGACGCGCGATGTTCTCCGAGGTGCACTGCTAAGGCCAAGGCGATGAAGTAGGAGCGAACACTGTAGGACTGCGACTGCCCAGAGGCACTGGAGGTTCGGACAACTTTGGGCACTTTTCCAACTTTTCTCATCCATTCCTTTACTATCTTTTCTCATCCTTTGGGTGTTTTGACGACCCAACTGCCTTGGTGGGCAAAGATCCACACCACTGAAGCCATCACAGAGAAAAATCGGGATTGCAGGCAGTTCTGCAGGCTTCCTGTAGATCGCAGTCACGAAGCACTTCAAATGGCAACATCCTTGATCAAGTCAATGGTTGTCAAGGTTAGTCAATGCTGATCAACAATGGTTCATGAACGTACTGTTGTTGATATCACTGCACCATGATGGATGTAGAGATTGAGAGCGTTCAAGTTCGCTGACTGGCAAGCACCAGGAATTTTCGGCCGATTGCAAGATGTCCACAACATATGTTGGGAAATGCTATTTGCGTGACCCTCTGATGTCGTGCTTTTCCTGTGGACGGGCTCTAAAGGTTTTCAAAGCAAGATCTAATTTCAGCCTCAACTATCATTCCATAGTCCTTATCTCACATCATTTTTTGGGAGACTTGTCATGTGTCTACATACATTTCCAGCATGCAATTAAGCAAGGAAGGCACTGATAGATAAGCCTGTTATGTACAGCAAGACATGGAATTGCTAGTGCAACACTGTCTTTGGATTTGCAACTCCTTTTCTTTGTCCCGTTTGACATCTCCGTAAAGTCCTTGTAAAGTTGCAGTGAGCGGATGGGCACTGGCTATGGCAGGCACTGGAGGCTGGAAATGAGTTGCTTAGCTTGTTTGCTCCGTATCCTGACACAGGCACGTTCAAGAACTTGCGAAAGTCTGCGCGAGTTCTGGACTGGGCGCACACCCTGCAGAGTACAGAGATCTGCTGAGCAAAGGGGATCCCAGAAGAAGCGTTGATACAAATAACAGCTGCATTTGCATGTACTGCAAGTATTCAAACCTTCTTTTCGGCTTTGCAGGTCGCAGAAGGGAAGGAAGTAAAGGAACAACAAAAGCCTTGTGCAGATAATTGCACCACTCTTGCGATTTCATTTCGGCTTTGCGGTTCATTATTCGGTTGCTTAAGATTGGGAGTGTCAAATTGCTGGAGTAGTTGCTGTAAGACGCACAGTTTTGAGCGTTTGGAGCATCCAGCAACTTGAGCAAGACATGTATACTGTATACTACCCCCAGTTCACAAGATACACACATGCTCCCACGTACATGTGGAAGATCCTAGGTCCTAGGTCTTCTTAATTAAACTATCGATGGTAGTATACATGGTGTACACCACGCGGAATCTGGTGGACCTGTTTGCTTCTTCCATTGCCGCCATGTCGTCCTCGATGCTACAACCTTCACGTGGGCATGGTTCGTCTATCAGGACAGTGCTCAAAAGAAATGCTTTGACGAAGGCATTTTCAGTGTTGAAATATGTTAAAGATTTCAAGAGAAGCCATTTGGTTCGCGCTCCAGACCCATCTCGAAGCGACTTCGAGCATCCCATCCCGGACGCTGTGTGTTGCTGTCGCTGGGAATGCAGGGACTGGATCCAGATCTGTGTTGGACTTCATTGGACTTCTCTTCGTACTTAAATTGACACTTTTGAATTTAGCGAAGTGTCGAAGTGTCCAGGTCCTTTGTCACTTGTCTCCAACAGGTTCCAAGCTTTCAATGTCTCCTCGGAGTCTCGTCCCTCCATGGCTTTCCCCCGGCTTCTGCAAGCTTCGTCACCAGGATTCATTCGGTCACTGGGGTCCAGGTGGAGGTGCCACCGCTGCAGGCTTTGCTTCCTGTCCTTCCCTGGTCTTCCCTGGGCTTCCACTTCCTCATCTTCCTCATCTTCGTCGTTTTTTCTCCCTTCCTTTACGTGTTTGTCAAGATCAGCAATGCCATGGGGAGCTATGAAATTTTGCCTAGAAAGCTATCTATTTTTTCCAGCAGCAGCGGCACACGTCAACAAATTCACGACTAACGCGACAGATTGATTCTTTTTCTACTGACAGTAGACTCAATATCCAAACTTATTTTCCAGCAGATGATGTGGAGACGGAACATTTGCTCTGCATAGATTTTTTGTGGCAAATTTGTGCGATCTGTATGTTGGGTAATTATGCTGCATGCTTGATGTTTTTGACATGAATTATAGCTACATATTTGATTATTCGTGCCGCTTCGCGGCTAGGGCCGCCCGTGCTGTGGCATGCAGAGCGCCAAAGGGGAGGTAAGGAAGGAGAGGAGGGGATGGCGTGTGTGTGGGCATGGATGTGTTTGCGCGTGGGGGGCTGAGGTAGAAGTGGTTGGTGTAACTGCTGTGATCTTGGGGCCCCGTCTGGCCATTGGGTCTTGCCGCATCCCAGATTCATCCTACACCATCTTGCGCGATATTTCCTTTTGAATGAAAGCCCCGAAAGCGCATTCTTTTACATCCAAAAATAGTTCTGAAATGAGTGCTGGTTTTTGCGACGCATCTTGGCGTAAGTTGGAGCCGCATAGGGGCGAGTGGGCTTATGTCGGGTGGTCAAATCTATTTTCCCGCAAATTTTGTTTTGCAGGGGCAATCCACATCAACAGTTTTTTGTACCACAACCTCCTGGAACTTTCCAGGACCTTGCTCTAGGAACTTGCACCTCAATCTGCCGGAATATTCCAGAACCTTGGTTTGCCAACTGCACCTGAACTTGCTGGAACCTTCCAAAACCTTGATCTGCCCATTGTGCTGGAACCTGCCGGAGTTTTCTGGAACCTGGACCTGGGATCTGCACCGGAACACACCGAAGCTTGTGTGGGCTGAAGACCTCAGTAGCTTACGCTGTTGTGGGAAAACAAGGATGGGGCCCATGTTGGGGCCATCTTGATCCATCTTGAATCCATGTCGACCATATGTTGGGACTTATGCTGAGTCCATATTGGAGTCCAGTTGTACCAATCTTGCCAAGAATCAACTTTTCAACGCAATTCAAAAACAGTGGATTTCAGACTAAAAAAGGGGCGGGTGCAAGCCAGGGCCAATGTTGGGGGTATTGGGTCATATACTCGGCGCGTGTTGCCTCATGTTAGGGCCATCTTGAGGGATGTTTGCCCCATCATGTCAACATGTTGACCTCATGTTGGACGTATGTTGGGCCCATATTGAAGTCCTGTTGTGCCAATCTTGCAGAAAGTCATTTTCAACAAAAAAACAGCAAAAACAAAGGCTTTTGAGCCCCAAGAAAGGCTCTTCCAGCCACATCTTGGCATGTTCTCAGCAAATGTTGCGGCCATTGTGCCCCATGTTGGCCCCATGTTGGGACTTATGCGGAACCCATAAGCCCAGCTGTACAGTACCAATCTTCACGAAAAGTTACTTTTCAAAAACCCTCAAGAACAGGAGATTCTAGAGAGGAATAAAGGCTTTTTCTTGATCCTTCCTATGTTTTTGTCCTTGTTCCTATTTCTATGTTAGATAGATTGCCGCAGACCATGCGAGGTTCCTTCTTGTGGGACTTGCTTCCCTTGCACCAAGGACTGTGTGTGTCTACATGATGCGGAACTGTCAGAATTTTTCAGATCTTTTCAGGTTGTCAAAGAGTAACAAACCCAAACATATTTTTACATAATATTGCATTTGTTTGGATGCCTCCCGTTTCAAGTGGACAAATTTCTGCCGCAGGAGATTATGTTCAGATGCGAGCTTAGGCCAAGGCTCGAAACCCTGAAACCAGCAGCAGCTAGATGTAGCTTCTTGCTTCAGCAGGGGGGGGCCCTGCAGACCATGGCGGTGAGACTTCACTCCC
The DNA here is from genome assembly GCA_009767595.1 of Symbiodinium kawagutii. Taxonomy (NCBI): domain Eukaryota; class Dinophyceae; order Suessiales; family Symbiodiniaceae; genus Symbiodinium; species Symbiodinium kawagutii. Next base: position 436,147 of record VSDK01027233.1, on the reverse strand, counting down.
CTTTGGTCCCAGGTTCACCCCCTTTGGTTGTCGCTCTTGCACCTGTCTTTGACTCTTTTGCACTTTTTATCCTGACTTCTTGGCTCATTCCCTGATTCACCCGCTCGCGCTCGCTCACAGTTGCTCACTCGCGCACTCATTTGCTCCCGTATCCTTGTCTCTCTCTCTCTCTCTCTCTCCCTCTCTGGCCCTCTAAGCATACAAACATACATATTCTATACGTCTGTGTCTCCCTCTCTCTCTCTCTACCTTGCCCTCTCCCTGTCTCCCTGTCTCCCTGTCTCCCTGTCTCTCTCTCTCTCTCTTTCTCTCTCAGTCAGCTACTGTACTCACTCACTCTCTCTATTTGCCTCTTTCATGTCTCTCAGAGGCTCGAGTTCTGCAACCCAACTCTGCAAAAACGTCATCAAGCTCATTACTGTATCCAAATAGCTAAATTACAGTGGCATGCTTCTCTGCACTAGGAAGCCAGACACAAACAAGAACACGATTTTCTTTCAAACACATTCCAGCTTGATCATGCCCTCCATCATGAATTGTACTGCTGCAGCACTGCTTCAGTGGATTAAAAGGGCTTGGATACAGTTTTTTCACGGCCTTAACTTAGTTTTTGCATTCAGTTCAATCATTGCAAGTTTTCTTTCGGTGCTTTGTATACTCTCGGTGCGTTAAAGAATGGTTATGCAAGTTCTGCGGAATCCTTTCGGGTGAGTTCAATCATTGCGAGCTTTCCGTGTTGGCGATTCCAATGCTTCACCGCTGCGACAGGCGATTCCAATGCTCTGGGCGGTACCTTGGGCACCTTCGTCCCGAGTTTTCATAGACCTGGAAATTCCAAGTGCCTCGCCGTGACGCTTGGGGTCATGGTATCACGGTGTGGTGCAAGAACTGGCGGATACAAAGATGGTTCCAAATCAGTGCTTCAGTTGCTCATTGGCTCTTCGTTTAGACTCAAACTTGATTGTCCTTGAAACATCAAACGCAGTAATGATCACAATGGTCTTCTTCCACTTTCAAAATTCTTCAATGGTTTCTTTCACCTCAGGCCCGGTCTGCGAGGCCGAGCAACAGCTGGAGACCAGGAGAGGCTGTGACTTTTTTTTGGAGCGTGTTTTTGGGATCGGAAAGAGACCGCCATGCAAATCGAAGGAAAATACTGCCGTCTTGGACAGACCACTTGTAAACGGCCTCCTGGCACAGCACTAATCACTTGTCACATGAAGTACGTTGTGCTTCCAATGTTCTGTGTGAAAGCCCGGGCAAGGGCAAAAACTGTTATGACTTGTCATGCATGGTCTTGAACTTTCCAAGTCAAAGAACGAGCTGTCGCAACACATGAGAACCCACATATTTTTGGACAGTGTTTGGCAGCACGCATCCAAGGCCGCAAAAGCCAAACTGTTCCAAATGACGGCCCAGCTGATTTGCCACGAATTGAGCGAGAGGCCCTTTGTTTTCGACTTCTTTTGTACATGGTACCAGTTCATACCAGTTCCATCTTCATCGCCCGCAGATAACTTGTTCTTTTTCAGGTTCCAAGATCAAGATCCTTGGAGTTTCAGCCGCTTGAACGACCGTTGAAATTCAAAGTGCTATTTAGGATCTACAAGTGATCAGGTACTTTGGATTCGGGGCTTCAATGTGCATGCGATGCGGGTTATGACAAAAATCCAACACTGCAAGAAATCACTGATGAAGTCCCAATCGTTTCTCCGAGGCAAGAAATCTCTGATTCAGAGAGGGCAGAACCTTCCTCTCAGACCTTCGGATCCATGGCTGCTGCGCTGGGTGCAGCCCTTCTGGTGGGTCTGGCAGCGGGTTTTGCTCTACGTCCTGGGAAGATAGAGCCAGAGGCACCTCAAGCGCTTCCTGTCCAGGCGGCGGAAGCTGAAACAGTTCCCACAGCGGAAGTACAGACTGCAAGCTACGACCATTGCACAGCGTGGCTGCTTGCAATCGCGATTCAGTTGATGTGAAATGATGTGAAATGAGGTGAAAGGAGGTGAAAGGACGGGAGGACGTGAAAGGACATGACAAGGGGTGAAAGGACGTGCAAGGACGTAAAAAAATGTGAGAAGATGTGAAAGGACGTGAAAATCATGTGAATGGATGTGAATGGAGAAAAACGGATATGATTTATTGTGAAAAGATGTGAAAGGATGCGAATGATTGTGAATGGATATAAATGGTTGTGAATGGATGTGAAAGGTTGTGAATGGATGTGAATATTAAAGATGTGAAGGGATGTGAAGGCATGTGAAAGGATGTGAAAAGGATGGGAAAGGATGCGAAGGGATGTGAATTGATGTGAAAAGATGTAAAGGGATGTGAAGGCATGTGAAGGCATGTGAAAGGATGTGACAGGATGGTAAATAATGTGAAGTGATGTGAAAGGATGTGAAGGGACGTGAAAGGATGTGAAAAAGGATGTAGCATCGATCAGGGCATGATGTTTCGGGTCAGAATCATTGCGAGTTCGGCTTTCAATGTGCTGTGCAGGTTAGTGCATCAGATTCCGACAGCCGGCTGTCGCAGCCTTCCCCACGTGTGGTCTCAGAGAAGGCGAAAGATACTGAGATGGCAGCACTTCAACTGCAAAAGAGAAAGCAAAGAAAATGAACGAATTGCTAAAGAGACTTACTAAAGAGACTTACTAAAGAGACTTACTAAAGAGAGTTACTAAAGAGAATGAATTTGATTATGCAAAGAGAGTCAAATTAAGTAGACTAAAGTATACTAAAGTACTTAATCTTCAACTTTCCGTGATTCTTTAAGCTCTCTTACTGGTCTGAAGAAGATGTATTTGAATGTAATTGTCTGAAGTGGTACCTTGCAGGCTATGGTCGACTTTGCTGCTGCGAAATTGAACGAGGTTCGCTGGACCTCGCGCATCAAACTGCTGTGTCCTTGAAGTAAGCTTCTTTGAACAGTGCAAAGTCAGGTGACAAAAACACTGCATCACAGAAAATCTAGGACAGAGGAGTCATGATTCCAACACAACATGAAGTTTTCAAAAAGTGCTCATGTGGTAGGAAAAGGATGGAAAAGGTGCTTGGTTAAATCGAAAAGCATCCTACTGCTTCCTATCCCTGGCACCAGGCAGAAACCCAACAGAATCAGACTGTGAAATATGATGACAAGCTGGTGCCCTCCTTAACTTGAAGCCGCGGTTGCTTGGAATTCATGCGATCTAAGATTTCTGATGTTCTGTGAGGCCAAAATGTACACTGGCCTGATGGAATCAGCTCGAGGGGCAGGCGCAAGGCTACAAGACGTCGTCCAGAGCATTGCTCCTTGTCTTCCGGAGATTGGTCGATGTCATTCTCAGTGATGCAACTTTGAATTGCAGGACAAGTAGGACAAAATTGGAGATTGCAAGTGTTCAAAATGTTTCAGTTTGTTGCGTGGTCAGTTTTTGCACTAAGCCCACAGCTTGGTCACGGCTTGGTTCGTCCTGTGTAAGGCATCACCAACAGAGAAGGGCGCTCCAAGCCGAGTGTCTGCATCTGTTGTGAAGAAAATTCGAGACATAGGCGCCGAGTGTGTTTCACCTGTCAGACTTGCGCATCATGTGTCATGCTGTGCCATGCTGTGCCATGCTGTTGCCACTGTTGAGTGATGCTGTCATGATGCTGTCTAAAAGTGGTCGATCTGACCTCTGTCCCTCAGCTTGCGCCTAAAGGGTGCCTTCGCTTCTTGGATTTCTTGTTTGCATTTGCAAACTGTGAACTTTGCCAATGGGGTAGGTCAAAAGCTGACGCGGCTGTGGGGGTCGCAGTGTCGCGGTGAGGGGTGTCGGTAGCTCCCGGGGGGATCGTTGAACCCGTGTTCCCAATGAAATTATCAGGTCATGGATTACCTGAAATAACTGAGTGCACGCGTGCAAGGCTTCCTGGAGGTCTAGTTTTCTCCTTATAATTTCAGCTGGAACATCGACGAAAAGGGAATTCTCTGCACATTGTACCCGGCCACAGTGAGAGGCTCCTGCACGAATGGAAAATGTTGCAAGTTGCTTCAAGGCATCACGATGCCAGGCCCACAGGAGACGTGTCCCGAAAGGGGTCAGCTCAGGCAATGTGGCATGGTGCACGGCCTTGACTTTTCCTCATGCTGGGACTCTGGGTAAATGGCGGCACTCTCCAAAGGTTCGGGGTTCAACAGGTGTAATCCCTGAGGTGTTCTACTTTTGAAACCTCAGACCCAGCCTCTTTAAGAATCTAACCCTAATCCTCGTCTTTCTTGGCTTCAATTCAGCGAAAATCATCGTCGTCGTCGTCGTCATCATCATCATCATCGTCATCGTCATCGTCATCGTCATCGTCATCGTCATCGTCA
>VSDK01027233.1:375064-410364 GCA_009767595.1 Symbiodinium kawagutii | reverse complement strand
CTTGCTTGCTTGCTTGCTTGCTTGCTTGCTTGCTTGCTTGCTTCTGTGCTGTTAAACTCGAATCTTGACGGTGTTTGAGGCCTGCGCAAGCGAGGCTTTGGGTGCCTAATGCTGCGTCTGAACCCCAACAAAGCAGCATGTTTTGGACACTTTGTGTTGTTGCTTGTTGTTTGCTTGCTTCCTTGCTTGCCTGCCTGCCTGCTTGCCTAGTGCTTGCTTGCTTGCTTGCTTGCTTGCTTTTGTGCTCTTAAACTCGAATCTTGACGGTGTTTGCTTGCTTGCTTGCCTGCCTGCCTTATACTTGCTTGCTTCCTTGCTTGCTTGCCTGTATTAAAATGTTAACATGTACTTGCTTACTTACTTGGTTCCTGCTGGCTACCTTGCTTGTTTGTTCCCTGCGGTTGTTGTTGTTGTTGTTGTTGTTGTTGTTGTTGTTGTTGCTTTTTTGTTGCCGGCAATCCGCAGCACCAACCTGAGATCGCTTGCTTCCTCCCTTTCTTCCTTCCTTACTTGCTTGCTTGCTGGCTTGCTTGCTTGTTGTTGTGCTGCTGCTGCTGCCTCCAGAAAAATGTTTCCTTTTATTCCCTGACGCGCTCCCCCTTACGTCGGCCGGGGTCGGCGGACTTTTCTTCTTACTTTTCTTCTTACTTTACTCATGTCTTTACTCATGTTTCATTATATTTCTATGATCTTACGTACTTGTAGCTGGAAAATCATGTTCTGCTGTCAAGGTGCCTATTTGGGCAGAGCCCTTCCTCTGGGGCGGTATTGCAGGTTTCTGCACTGGATATTTGACGAATCCTCCGGACTGCCGGTGAGGTGACAGGCTTCCACTAGGCTTCCACTAGGCTTCCACTGGGCTTCCACTGGGCTTCCACTGGGCTTCCACTGGGCTTCCGTCTCCAAAATATCATGACTTCCTTGTGACAGGACGTTGTCATGCAGCGTTTGGCACTGCAGTCAAACGATGATGAGGAGGAGAAACATGCACATCATGTACCACAGTAATTACTACAGTAGAATCTGAGTATTGCCTAGCTTCTCAGAATCTGCATGCCGAGCTGCAAGAAAACCAGTTGCAAGCAGAAGACAAACTCCATGCTGAAGGCTGAAAGAAGAAAGCCTGAAAAAATAGTAACGTAGGCATGTCCTCCAAAAAACATAATAATAGCAAGCTGAAGAAGACAAGAAGCTGAAGTAGACGTGGTTCTCTTTCTCAAGTTGTCTTTTCAATTTGGACTCAAGGATGGTTTGCGTGATCTTGCTTCCTTGCAAGGAGGATAAGCCTTTCAGCATCGAAGAAACCTGGGAACAGATTGTTCGCGCAACCCAAAAGGCGAGTCACTCTCATGCTTTTTACATCTCTTTGCTTGGCTCAGAGCAAAACAAATGCCAATTTGATACCGCGGAAAGCGAGTTTAACGACGCACCTCATGCAAAGCATGATGAAGTTTTATTCATAAGACAAAACAGATGAAAGAGTTTTAACTCTTGAAGTGCACACAGTGAACCAGTCAAGTTGTAACTTCAACAGACCCTTTTTGAGTCAGTGCAGTCGTTTGCAGTCAGTTGCAACTTGCAGTTGAACAGTTTGAACTTTAAGTAAAGTTCTTTTAGTTTTCACTGCTTCACTTAAGTTTGAGTCACACTTGCAGTGTCGTTTTGAGTTCATACGCCCGCAGTGTGGCTCACAGGGTCAAGTGACCAGAGCCAACAACATGCATAAGCACATCAAGTGATGTTTGCATGTTCATGTCAAGTGACATTTTTCTTTTCGTTTCAAGGGCCCAGCAAAACGTTGTCGACTTCGGACTACGACGAAAGTTGCAAAAGGGCAAGGTTGACCAGGCCGGTTAGAAGCAGCTTTCAAGACATAATCAACTTTGCTAAAGATCAATCGGACGCTGTCATAGACGAAGAGAGACTTTCCAGAGCTTTACAAAAATGGTGCATGATTTTCAGGACTGGGAAGGGGGCAGTACCCTTCGGCTGCGATCTCGAAGGCCTAGTGTCCAGTGGAAAGATCCTAGACTTGCATCGCCTCTTCGGAAACCGCAGTGCTGGAACAATCCTGAAACGCGGTAGTGCCATTCTAAACTTTGTAAACTGGTTCAAGTCTGAGCACTTCTCTTTGAATCCTTTTCCAATGGAGCAAAGCGTCATCCTTGATTACCTCTCTCACTTAGAGTCGAAACATGCCCCAGCATCAACAATGCGAGGCTTTTTGGAAGCATTGAATTTCTGCCATCATGTCTTAGGGATGGACATCATCAAGGGAAACATTGGGCCCGTTTTGAATGTGCCAAAACAATGCCTGAGACGTGTCGAGCTCAGAGAGGTTGACAAAGCCGAACGCAAACAAGCCCGTGTTCTCTCGGTTTTGGAAGTCAATGCACTCGAATCCATTCTAGAAGATGAGCGTGAGTCCATACATGACAGAGTCGCTGCTGCCAGTTTCTTGTTTTGTTTGCGCAGCAGAAGTCGCTGGAGTGATGTGAGGAAAGTTTACCAGTACAACCAAGATGTAGTAGAAGATCATGGCAAGCTCTCCGGATACATTGAATTCAAAACACGCTCACACAAGACCGCAAAGGATGTTGCAAAGAGAGGTCTAGCCATGCCTTTGATAGCCCCCATATGGGGCACTGGTCGCACACCATGGGGACTCAACATGGCCAAAGTGTATCAAGCTGCCAAGATACAACTCTGCGACTTGCACCATCAGCCACTTTTGCCGGCCCCAACACAAGATGGCAAGTGGATGTCTCGGAGTGTCACAACAGAAGAGGCTGGGATGTGGCTAGTCTCCCTCTTGCGCAGAAAAAGGGAGGGGTGTGAACCAACTACTATACACGCATTAAAAGGGACTGCTTTGAGCTGGTGCGGAAAGTTTGGGCTTGAACGCGAAACTCGGTTGCTTCTTGGCCACCACTCGAGTGGACACCATTCTGCTGACACATATGCTCGTGATGTTCTAGCTCAGCCTTTGAGGGAGTATGAAGGAGTCTGACAGCAGATCCGCATAGGTGCATTTAAACCTGACAGCACTAGGTCAGGGCTTTTGAGCCAACCAGAGTCATCCGACCCTAGAAACCGTCCAGTTGAGCTTCCGGCATCAGAAGATAAAGCAGGAGACCCGGACCAAAAAGAGACCACCAGCGACAGTGACTCCTCAGACTCATCTTCAGAGTCTTCTGAATCGATGAAGGTTCATCAAGAGGAGGAAGAGGCTGCATCTGCAGTAGACCTGGTCATTCAGCCTGCCCAATGGGAACCAAACATCAAGATGTATCAACATCCAAGAAGTTCAAGTGTCCATGTGATGGCTGTCGGCACAACTTCCAATCGCTTTAGTTGCGGTGTGCCACGCAGCTCTGAGTACAAGGAAGTCGACCAAGTTACGTTTTTGGAACTGCGCAAATGCAAACGTTGCGACATTGCCAGGCCTGTGAGAGATGTAGGGTCACTAGCCTCTGCATTGCAGAAGCGCCGAGAAGAAGCTGCGAGTTAAAAAAGGAGCTCTAGCTGTTCAGTAGTCAAAGTGTCAGCTTTAACTTTTGTCTTCACCACCACGGTTGATTGAGTTTTGTTCATTGATATCCACTGTGGAGTTTTGTGCTTAAGCACCATGGGAACGTTGCTGGAGTCAGTAGAGGCCTTTAAGGCCAGAGCCATAGAAGTGAACCTGTCCAATGGAGAAGTTGACTCCATTGTGAGACATGGTACCGACGTTGGCAAGGCTGGCTTTTGCAGCCTGCCCACCGGGTCAATCACCTAGTGATGACCAAGTCAGGGCCTTGTTCCCACCAACCATGGTGCCAAGCCAAGGAGCGATGAGCTCGTTGAAACGTCTGATTTTTGAAGCTCAGACCTTAGTGGTGGCTGACGTCAAACAGAAAGTTGCGAGGACAGAAGAACCTCAAACGGTCACTTTGGCTCCCGCAGAACGTGAGTCCAGACTTGCTGACCAACGTGCCCGGCTCACAGGCTTGAGGCTGAAAGGAGAAGAAGAGGTGGCCCACCAATGCTATGATTTAGTTCTTAGCATGGTGGAAAAAGACGCCTTGGTGTACCTTGGCCCAGAGAAATTCATCGCCCGCAGAGCCGAGCTTCAGCGCAAAAAGCCCTCGAAAGAGCTGTCGTTAGATGCTGCAACTCTAGTTGTCAAGGATAAGCATCCTTCCCTGCACTGTGCCACAAACACAGAACTAGAGGTGGTCAACGCTTTTCGCAGAAGGAGTCTGGCATTTGATTTGGTCAAGCTGGTGGCTTATGATCAGTTCAATGCGTATTGTTGCGAGCTCATAGATCATCTTACTCTTCCGCCACCGCCTGGTTACAGCCAAGTCACTGTGCAACAAGTTTTGAGAGCCGACCGTGCAGCCTTTTTGTTCATTGCAGAAAAGCTCAGCACACTCAAGCGCAATGCCAGGAATGAGTCTCCATTGGAACAAATGTTGGGGACTGTGTTGTCTCACAGCTCCGTGGCCTTCCACTTGTTGCCTTTGCCACGTGGACATGAGCCAGCAAAGAGAAAACCAGACACACCCAAGAAGCGTGAGCGAGCGCCTTCCCGTGACCGGTCTGGAAGTCCTCCCATTCCCATTTGGCCTCGCCCTCGCAAAACGCCCAAAGGGAAAGGCAAAGGGAAGAAGTCCAAAGGTCCTCGCATTCCAGAAGGTCTGATCGGCAAAGCTTTGGAAACATCAGATGGCCGTCGCTTGTGCTGGCCTTACAACCTGAAGGGTTGTAACGATGCTGAGCCTGGTCAAGCCTGCAAGCGCGGACTTCACCTTTGTGCAGAGCCCGGTTGCTTCAAGCCTCACAGCTTGTCGCAACACAAGTGACAAGACATTGCTCGTCAAAGCCCTTCGACTTCGGTGCTTTTGGAAACAAAAGTCAAAGGTAAGCCTTTGAATCAGTTTTTCGGTATTGAAATTTTCTCGGGCACGGGTCGCCTGACAGCTTGCCTCAAAGCAATTGGACTCAGTGACAGTGTAGGCATCGACCACAAGTTGCGCCCACGCTTGACATGTCCAACTTTGCCTTTTGACCTTCTTGATGTTTCAGATCAAGAGTTAATTCGTTCTCTCATTGCATCACCTTTTTGTGTTTATGTGCATTTTGCCCCGCCTTGCGGAACTTCCAGCAGAGCTCGACTCATCAAAAGACGCAATCGCTACAACCCACCTATAGTTCGGACGGATCGTTACCCCAACGGCCTTCCGTCCCTGACTGGAGATTTGCGAACTCGGGTGTTGATAGCCAACTCACTCTATGAGGTCACCTGCAAGCTCATTCAATTTTGTCAGCAGTCCAATGTGCTTTGGTCTTGTGAAAATCCAGGTCGCAGCTTTATGTGGGACACCACTCATTTTGCACAATTGTTGAAAGATTTAGATCATTTCCACACCACCTTTCATCATTGCAGGTATGGCAGTGCTCGCCGCAAGCTGACTCGTCTTGTGCGCAATATTGCCACATTTCACAACCTTGAAGCGCATTGTCAAAATGATCATGAGCATGAGCCATGGGGACAACTCCCCGATGGCCGGTGGGCAGCTGGCGATGAAACAGCCTATCCTTGGGACCTCTGTCGCACCATGGCCGTTCACATGCATTTGCAGAATCTTGGAGCTCACTGCATTACTCCTAGTTTTGCACAACAAGAGGAAACCATCCAAGCTCTTCGCGCCAGCGCAGACATCCAACCTCGTAGAGGGCTGCCGCCCATGGTGTCAGAATTTGTCAAAGTCTTTCAACAACCAGCTTCTGACCCTCTGCCGCCTCACAGCCGTCAACTCAGCACTCCTTTTCGGGGGTACATCGCGAGTGCAGGAACTCAACAAGGTTTCGAAGATTTTGGACCTGGCAAAGTTCAAGGTGAAGTCATCACGGTAGGCATTCACAGATGTCCCAGTGAATTCGTCCAAGAAGCCTTGATAGTTGGTCACCCCACTGAAGTTTAAGCAGCTTTCCCGTCTTGCATTAGGAAAGTGGTAGATGAAGCTTTGTTACAATCCCATGAATCCATTGCAAGAGAAAGGACCGCAGAACTTCGAAGATGGGCCACACTTATCTCTGATCTTAAGGACAGAGAAGAGGAGTTGAGGTCCTCGATGAGTCAAAGAAGAAGCTCGGTTTTAAAAGACAAAAAGCTGGCACTTTTTGAAAAGCTGATCATAGAGGCTGGTCATCAAGACATAGGCCTCATTCAAGACTTGACCAGGGGTTTTGATCTCACAGGTGAACTGCCAAAGTCCGGCGTCTTCGACCGCCATCTCCGCCCAGCTAAAGTTTCCTGCGACAACCTTAGGACCTATGCCAAGGTCAGCAGAGACAGTATTCTCAAGACTGTCAGCAGCTCTGGAGAAGAGGAGTTGGATCGTGGACTTTGGGAAGCCACTCTAAAAGAAGTTGGCAAAGGCTTCCTTGAAGGACCTGTGGAGCCTGCGTCCATGCCTCCTGAGTCGTTGCTCACCAAACGTTTCCCTGTGAGACTAAAGAACAAGATCAGACCCATTGATGACTACAAAGCCAACATGGTAAATCAATCAGTTACTCAGACTGAAGGGGTCACCATACACACCATCGACCACATAGCGTCTATGGTGGCATATTGGCTGAGAGCCAGCTCGTCATTGGATGGAAGAGCCGAGCTGGTGGCTAAGTGTTGGGATCTTTCGGATGCTTACAAGCAAATCCCTCTTTCAGACGATGCGTACCACAGAGACGCCTTTCTTGCAGTGTACTGCCCAGACTCCCAGAAGGCAGAAGTTTTTCGCCAAAAGGTTCTGCCTTTTGGATCAATAGCTTCAGTCACAGCCTTTCTAAGAGTATCCTTGGCTCTGTGGGCGGTAGGAAATGCAAAGTTGAAATTGGCGTGGTCTGCATACTTTGATGATTTCCTTCGCCTAAGTGAGAAAGCTTCGTCCAAGCACACTGACCTCTGCATCTCAGCCATGTTCTCCTTTTTGGGTTGGAAACTCTCAGAAGACAAACTCCTTCCTTTCGATTCTGTTTGCAAGGTTCTTGGAGTTCGACTGGACTTGTCAAACGCTAAGTTTGGCATTGTCAAAGTTGCAAACACTCCGGAACGAGTGGAAGAACTTGTTGAAGAGTTGAACCACGTCATCAGGGAGAATAGACTCTCACGAAAGGATGGGGAGAAGTTGAGAGGTCGTCTTCAATTTGCGAGCAGTCAACTTTTTGGAAGATCTTTTAGAAAGTATCTGAAAGAATTGAACAACCATGTAGCTTCAGGACGCAAGGTGTTGACCGATCGCACCAAGTCAGCCATGCACAAGTTGATAGAGGCTTTGACGCTAAACCGCCCCAGAGAAGTTTCAAAGGGTCTGTCAGATCACGTACACGTATACGTTGATGCTTCCTTTGAACCTGGTGGATACTCTGGAATCGGCGGCCTCTGTGTCAACAGCGATGGCTCCTTGCACAGCTTCTTTAGTGAAGCCGTTCCCAAAGAACTTTTGTGTTTAGTGGAACATGGTGACAAGGAAACCATTATCCTTGAGTTGGAAATGGTGGCGCTACTAGTGGCAGCCACATTGTGGCAAGATGTCTTGCGTTCAAAACGCGCCGTTTTCTTCACTGATAATGAGCCGGTCAGGAAGAGTCTCATTAGGGGTCACTCCCAAAATCATTTTGTCAGCTGCCTCATGGAGGCCTTCTATCTGATAGAAGAGGAAGTGCATTGCCAAGTTTGGCTAGAGCGAGTGCCTAGCCAGTCAAATCCGGCTGACGAACCATCAAGAGCGGAGTGCTCCGACATCATGGGCTGCGCAGCCAGGTTGAGAGTTGATGTGATGGAAGTTTGGGTCAAGGCGGCCCAGTTTTCAGGGGGTGACAGCGCGGCCAAAGACTGACCCCAATTCTCAAAAGAAAAAGAAGCGCTGCTTTGCTTTGAGTGAACTGTGTGCCGTTTTGTCAAAGGAATAAGACGCACCTCATGCAAAGCATGATGAAGTTTTATTCATAAGACAAAACAGATGAAAGAGTTTTAACTCTTGAAGTGCACACAGTGAACCAGTCAAGTTGCAACTTCAACAGACCCTTTTTGAGTCAGTGCAGTCGTTTGCAGTCAGTTGCAACTTGCAGTTGAACAGTTTGAACTTTAAGTAAAGTTCTTTTAGTTTTCACTGCTTCACTTAAGTTTGAGTCACACTTGCAGTGTCGTTTTGAGTTCATACGCCCGCAGTGTGGCTCACAGGGTCAAGTGACCAGAGCCAACAACATGCATAAGCACATCAAGTGATGTTTGCATGTTCATGTCAAGTGACATTTTTCTTTTCGTCCCTACCTCTCCCGCCCTGATCAAGTGATCAGCTCTTTGGACAAGTGTCCAAGCGACAAATGTCGACAATCAGTTATTACGCTGGGTTTTCCCCCAACTTTAGCCGTGTTGACAAGTGTCATCCCATATTTTCTTTCATACTTGCAGTGTCCGTTGAGAGGTTTGTGGTCTTTGACCTTTTTATGGGACTGTTTTGAGGCCATCCCAACTTCGTCCAGTGACGAATCCACTAGGTCAAGTGACCATAGTCAAGTGACTATAAGTTTTCTACAATTTGGGATTCATTATGTCAATGTTCTCTCATTGACACACAGAAGGTTGAATCAAGTGATTTCTGCTACATAGCTTAGCGCTTTCACAGTCTTAGTGCCTCACCCTAAGCCGTGACAGCGCGGCCAAAGACTGACCCCAATTCTCAAAAGAAAAAGAAGCGCTGCTTTGCTTTGAGTGAACTGTGTGCCGTTTTGTCAAAGGAATAAACAGCAAGGATCAGTCTATCACGTTGTTTAGGATGATGCTGGTCTGATAAGTCTTACCGGTGAGCTCTGGGAAGCAGTGGGGTCTGGGGGTTTGCTGGGGGTAAACTGTCCAAGAAGTGAACCAGATCGTGCGTCGGACGACATAGGTAGATTGTCAGGTAGATAAGACAGATTGGACAGCCGAGATGTAAAAAGATGGAGATCAAAGAGACCTGATAGATTCAACAAGGTGCAACCCTTCATGGTTCAATTTTGAAGGACAGACTGTGTAGGAGAACGACCAACAAAAGGACCAAAACATACCGACAGACAGACCTGTAGAGAACTGTAGACAACCCACAGACCTGGAGCAACCTACCAGAGAGAAGAGAGAAAGAGAAGGAGAAAGGAAAAGGAGAAAGAGAAAGGAAAAGAGAAAGGGAGAAGGAAAGGAAAAGAGAAAGGGAGAAAGGCAGAGAAAGAGACATACAGAGAGACAGAGATAGAGAGACGCAGCGAGACTGAGAGGAGACAGGCACAGGCACCGGCACAGGCGCAGGCGCATGCACAGGCACAGGCACAGACAGAGAGACAGAGACAAATAGAGAGGCAGACAAACGGGGCGCATGAGGGCATAACTTTTGGCCAATTATGTTTGTGTAGTGTTATGGTCTTTTTGTGTAGTATGTAAGTTTTTCCTGTACAGGTCCTTGAAGAAGATGGCCCAGCAGGATTTGCAAAAGGCGGTCTGGAGACATTTGTCAAAAGAATCAATGAATAGGTTTGAATCAATGCTTTTGTGGCAGCAAGTGAAACAATAGAGCTGATGGAGTGAACCAAAGGTCTGGATGCACATAGGCCGTCTATACCTCGAGCATGTGACTGAGGAATGCCATCTACTTTCTGCCAGAAGCCATGGTCTGGTTCGGCGTGTACGAAGCTCTCAAAGGGGTTGCAAACAGTGCCTGGGACAGTACGGTTTTGCATCATGTTGTCAGTTTTTGAGTTTGGCTTACGGAGACTCCAACTTATGAACCTGTCAATCCTGCAGATCACCTTTGCTTTTCTTCACTGCTTCACTTTGCGGCGTGTAGCTTTGTCGCTGAACAAAAACATGCTGAATTGCTGACAGCCAAATTGATCTCCAGGTGTTGCCCAGACTATCTGATGCGGGCTTAGCTGCTCAACATGTTGCCGTCACTTCGATTTTTAGCTCACTTAGTTGACTCAACATGATCGCAGTGTTTCCTCCACTGTCCTGTCACAGTTTGAGACGAGTGCCGCAACTTTTCCATGTCGCATTGGAGTTTGGGACACAAATGGAAAGCCAGGGGTGAGAAGAATATTCACATGCACAAGCTTCGTAGTAACATGCGACATGGAAAGCCTGCAGTAGCAATGTTTGAATTATTTATATCCGGTGCAGCACCGTTTCCACATATTTAAGTACTTTTTCTCGTGGCAGTTGAGAGCAAGGCTCGATTGCACATGCACAGAAGGGGCAGAGTGCTGTATCGACAGCACGATTCAAGTTCCAGTCCAGGGTCTATTAGAATTTGGTCCATTTGTCATGATTTGTCCAAGAGTTACAATGTTTGAGTCATTCGCAATCACTCTCAGAACATATCAATTGCAACCATTTGTTTGTTTCGTTTCGTCGGATTTCTCAAAATTTGAATGTCACCAAAGAGCGTCATATCCAGCCTGCCTGAGTCATACTCACTTGAACTGAAACCAATAGCTGATCTGGTTCTCTTGCAGTTGCAGAACTCAGAGCTGGTTATATTTGTTGTGGGGAAGATATCGGAAGACCGAGGCAAAAAAAGGCAGGCTGTTTGTATATATGTACAAAGTAATTACAAAGCATGGTACCGGGCCATGGCGTATGAGTTGAGTCTGATCCTCTACAAACCATCTGGGGGAAATGCTGTAAGCCAACAAGGAGCGACGGCTTCAACTTTTTGTGTATCCAACTTTCAAGATTTTTCCATATGTCGTTAGCTTACAGGATTTCCAGATGTGCTTCTTCAATCTTCTTCAGAACTTCTTCATGTTTGTGAGGAATTCAGACATGTGAATTTGCGTTGCTGTGACTCCAGCGACCAGCATTGCTTTGCACAGCTCATGCATTGCGTCGCGCTTTGGACAGCTGCTTCAAGGACAGAGAGCACTCTGCTATCACCAAAGATATCTTGACGTACCGAAAACGAACATCCTTGAAATATGGCCTTTTTCATGTGGCAGCTTCAATTTTCGTGTCGCGACACCTTGTGAGTATCCGATTTGTACAGTGAGATTTTCAGAGGACAGAAGGGCACTTCAAGGCACTTCACATTGAAATTTTAAGCCTCCAAAGGAGGTAGCCAGGTACCTTTCAAGCCTCCAATAGGCATGTCCCAGCGAGCGGGAAAGCTGGGTGACATTGTTTCTTTCTACCCTGGCGACTCAGACAAAAAGGATCTCCAGTGACTGAGCTGAGCACGTTTCAAAACATGAGAAGAACTCAGAAGTTGCCAGAAGCTGCCAGAAGTTGCCAGAGAATCTCAAAGCTTCATCTTTCCTTTAGGAGCTGTCAGAAGATGAGGATGAATGTCTGGGGCTTTGGATGGCTTTGGTGTCACTGGGTGAAATGATATGCGCTGAATATCAGGTGCCCTACTGAAGTCGTAGTATGTATTCTTTGCCATGTATTTGGCAGTTTCTGCGTGTGTGGTATGATATTCTTGTACCAAATGATTTCCATGACCTTTTGCAAGAGAAAGCTGCACCTAGATGCACAAAAAAGTTGCTTCACTTGGCAGTTTGCGCATGTAGAATTAAACTCAAATGAGTTCCAATTACATAGACAGGGACAATTTCTGACAGGTCGCTCACGGCTCAAATGTACATGTGGCAGAAAAAAATCCTCGTGACCTTTAGATTCTAGTCTAAAAGCTTAAGAAAGCCGTAGACCTGCTGCAAGTACCGTTGTAGAATGAAAACACGTTGTGCAGACCTGCTTTGCGGAAATTGGCTAGAGGACGCATCCCTGAGCATGCAATGCATATTTATGATGTGTCAAGATCCTGGGCATCTTCTTTACATTCCTGACAAGATGTGGAGGCTCCATAGTCCATCCCCAAAGCCGCAAAAAAATGTTGTCCCCAGTGTGTGCTCTAAAGGGCATTCCCTCTATATAGGTTCCGACCGTAAATATGATGATCCCAGCACAGGTGTCCGGATGGAGTACAGAAATACCCGTTTGATTGTTTGATCATCTTTGTGTCAATACCGAGTAAGGCTTGCAAGTTGGTCATCGAATCGTACTTCATAGGTGAACACTGACAGCCTTGGTGATTCCTCTGGCACAAGTCCAGCTTTCAGGTTTACACTGTCCCAGTACAGGTAGGCTCTAGAGGCTAAGCTGAGAAAAGCCAAGCATCATCAGTTTGAGGTGTGATGCATCTACGGAGCTATATACATATAGGCTGAAGCACAGACGACTACAAAGCTACGTTTGCTTTTGTACTGGATGCACATCAGTGCCCGTTTTCATTCAAAGTCGGTGAAAGTGCAAGCGTGTGATTTATGTAGAGTTATACGTATTCCTGTTTGTATTATGGGAATTTACGTGTTGTGTACAGGCTGCACAGGGACACCACACAGGGAGCCAAACCTGCATCCGGAAAACTAGGCGAGGATGGACGTGATCAAAGAAATCACGCAGAGGCAGAGCATGGAACGAGGAGAAAGGACAGCATACCTCCTGACGATTCAAAGCAAATGCTGTTACTTTAAACATTTGTTATATTTTGTCATCACTCTCCTTCACTCTCTGCATTCCACCCTTCACTCTGTCTTGATCTCCGTTTCAAAGGCTGCTTTGTAGGCTTGGTGTGTTATGCTTCAAAGTAGCTACTCTCATTGGTTCAAGATGCTTTGGGAGGCTCACCAGCCCAATTCGAGAAGCTCGCGGGCGAAACGAGCTCGACAGGCTGAGAAGGAGGAGACTCGAAAGACTCGGAATGGGTAGAGTCCGGTAGAGTGGTATGGAAATATGAGCGAGGGCTTGTCTGAAGAGCAATGACTTGTGTCGATACAATTGTTTCAAAATGATTCAAGATCGTTTCTCATTTCTTTCCGCAGCATTGCACACCAAAGCGTGAAGGAAATGCAAAAAGCTGCCATGTCTGCCATGTCAAGAGCTGCAGAGGCATGTCGCAGCCAGAGCTTCTCCGGTAGCTGTCGGTTTTGCATGCTATGAACGTTGTACATTGACAGGAGGTCTTGGAGTGTGGCCTCAACGCGATTGCTCGGATGTCTAGTCTTAGTCGTGTTCTGATCATTTGCAAACTTTCAAGTTTTTGCATGACTCTTCCTTTGCTGACATCCTAGTCATTGAGCACTTGTTATGGGTTGAGCCTAGTCATGCTTTGACTGTCTTTACTTGAGCATAGTTGGTGGTTTGTTTGATGGGAACCCCAAAATGGTTGGTTTATTAGGAACAATGGCTAACAAACTGGATGATTTGGGGGTGCCCCTATTTTCAGAAACCACCAAGTAAGCGATCTGCCACGAATGTTATGTCGGGTCATCAGTGGGTGGTGTCGGGATGTGTGTCAAGTAGTGGCCTGTAGCTTGGTCGAACTTGGATCGCGGTATTTTCTAAAAGCAGTGAAGTTCAGGGCCATCGTTTCGGATTTTGAGTGTTTTGTGTGTGCCCACGGTGCAGGCAAGCTTTCAAAGGCTTTTGGATGGTGACGGAGAGTGCATCACAGCAGAGGCATCTCAGCACAGACCTTTTATTCAATTTTTTCATTTCAAGCATCTATGAATTGCTTTCCTGTGCAACGATCTGCTGTCCTGGCAATTGGGCTTTAGACAAGTTGAATACTTTGCCACCCGTTGTTCTGTGCTAGGCTCTTCGCAAAGCATTGGTCCGTTTTCGGATACCTGCAGACGTCGCAGCCCCTGATCAGACAACCACCAAGTCAACGTTGAAGAGTCATGATGTGTCATCAGCATTTTACAGGATTAGCAGACTCCGCGGTTCCGAAGTGAAAACAGATGCTTCAACTAGGACCAAACTGCCCGGGAAACTGTCAAGAAAGCAGTTGGCCAAAGTCCAGAACCACCCACCAATGTAGATGAGGTTCGCACCGAGGAAAACAAAGACATAATCGGCATAATGTCAGCCAATCTTGGTTAAACTAAAACACTTGGGAGTTGCCAACGTGGAGCAGGAATCATCACATACCATAAGCATGCAGCATATATAGCTGGCTCCTCTGATCTAACGGAGACGCGGTGGGCTACAAATGAAAACAAGTGTTGCACCCACCGCCGCGCCATTGATGAGTGGTGTTTTGGTCGTCGGCCTCATACTTTGTTTGTGAAACTTGTTCCGCTAGCTCGATGCAGCACACCCGCACAAAGCAAAAGAGCAACATTCAACACATGTACAAGTGCTGTTGTTAAGTCCACCATGGACAGATAGCATCCGATCTAACATCTGAACCGTTGGAATTTGAAACATGTCTTCCAGGTGTGCAAGGCTGACGAAGCGAACGATCTTTTGGACATTGCCGCAGAAGAAATTGCAGGAGCCGAACCCCACGTCATGGCATGTCATTGGCATCATCCAATATGCACCCTTGCACCGTGTGTGCGCAGTATCTGGGCCTCTGAACTTGGAGAATTACAAGAAACTTTTCAACACGTTGAACTTGAAGGCTGGTATTCGGCAGTCCTGCTAGCTTACGAGGCAGATGTTTTCACAGGAAACCCAAATGTTGGAAGATGATGGAAGATGTAACCCAGCTGTAAAGATGCTGAAAGATGAACATTTGAAGTTGCAACATGGCGAGGTGACCAAAGATGGCCGGGTTTGGTGAGACCAAGGCCTTGCTTTGAATATTGTGCGAGATTGTCGGGTGAAGATTTTTCTTGCCCGAAATTGCCAGGATGCATTTGTCGAATCCTTGAACTTCGAACAAACTGTTCGTGCAATGCCGGAGCTGTGTCATCTTTGCAGCAAAAAAGGCGTTTCATTTTCAGCAGCTGTAAGAAGCATCCTGAAACAGTGGCTTTGCAAACAGAGATCCGTATGCACTATTTAAGGATAGTATGCACTAGTGGCTTTGTATTCAGTTCCCGAAGCTAGTGCACATAGTACCGGCGCCTTACTTTGAGCCGTCGCATTCTCATTTTGTCCTCGTTTCTCTGCTGTCTTTGGGATGAGTTTTTTTGTTTGTCTCCCATTTGTATTGTATATCGTTGCCACGTTTTTTTTTGCAATGGTGTTTCAGTTTCTTCAATTCTTCTTTTTGAATAGCCATGGGTGCATTTTCGGTTTGTGCCTCCGTTGCCTGGGGTGTTGTCTTCAAGCGGATGTTTTTTGTTTGCATTCTAGTCAGAGTCCATTGGTTTTCAGAATAAATAAGCAAGCCTTTAGCTAGCTAACGGGGTTTTGTTTGAAGAGACTCGCAAGTGAGAACCCTATGTTTGAACAGCCAGGGTGGGTAGTGGTGGGACCTCATTATGTAGTGGGTACCAATGTTGATGTGAGGTGAAGACGGGTAGTGGTCATGTAGATGATGTTGATGATGGGGGGCCTTCATCTGAAAAGGATCAATGACACATGATTCTTGGCGAGATCCAGTTTTTCGACGTGAAGAGTGTTGCCATGACTATTGTGATTCCTTCCAGGGGCTTGGTCTTCAACAGGACAGCCCCTCTTGTGCAAAAGGATTCGATTGCGTTGCTACACAGGCATGCACGGGCGCGAAGTGAATGAAACAAATGCGATTCATATTGTTTCGACGCCGCCGCTTGCAGTAAATGTGCTGGTTGAAATAGTCACCCGAGCTCATAAGCCGTGGGTGTGGGACTCTAGAAAAGCGACTGAGGGATTCAGAAATTCAAAACTCAGTGGCTTGGACATTCGTTTTTTCAAAATCCAACAATTGGCGGATCCAGGAGCTATATGGAGTTCTGGCATCAGAAATGGATTTCTAATTTCCAATTTCTTGCGAGGGGGAAGATGTACATTGTCACATTTGAACTCTTCCCAACAGTATTTTCCAAGTACGGTTTTTTGATTTCCCAACACAGCTATTCAGTTCGGGAAGGCAACTTCCGCAGTTTGGGACGCACCTGCATAGTTTCTGAACGCAATATATGCAACCCTGGGACCATGTAGTCCTTGAGTTCAGCTTGGTTTCCGAGCATTGGTTGCATTCTTTGTATGAAATCCGTTCACGTGGGTCGTAGTTTTTTGGGTCCTTTGGGGACGGATGATTTCAGGGTGTATCAGGTCTGTCCCCTGTCTGGTGTTGCGGGGTTCTGCAGGATACCTTGGATGTATTTGAGTTTCTCTGCTGCCAGCTCCCGTTTGTCTCGTCTTGTCTCTGGCTTTTTGATGCGAACGGCATGATGCTGACTGAGTCTGGGCTCACGCAAGTTCTGCTCGAATTGATATTTAGTGTACCTGTCTGCATACGGATCCTTGGTGTTATATCATGCTTGTCTGTTTGAACCGCTGACAAAAAGCATGAATCTCAGATGATCTCAGAATTTCTCATTGATATGTGTTCAGGCAGGTGGTGTATTGCATTTGATGAGCGCTGATCCAAAGAACTCAGTATCCTGAAAGTCAACGGTGGAAACAGAGTATGTTCAAGAATTGAAGGCACTGACTCTTGCATCCTTCTTGATGATGTTTTGCAACTGGCCCAAATTGTGACTCATGCAGCTGTGGGCCCAACCAAGAGTAGCCAGCTTGGACGTGGAACCAGCTGGGGTGGGGAGTGAGCAACTCACGTGAGGGACCCGGACTTCAGCGACAGTACTTGAAAAGCAAGATTTACAAAGTCAGTTCAAATATTTTCATTCCAACAAACATGTCAATTCTGCAGTGCCTTTGACATTGGAGTCTATGCAAAAGCTGTCTCTCAAGATTTCAGGTGCTCTCCGGAAAGAAGAGGTGACAAGATTGGCAGTACAGTTGCATTTGTGATAATCTGTCCAAATTTTTGTTTTACTCCCCTCATGCTGGATGGAATGATTGGACACTTTGCGCGATAGGGGAGTGGTGCATTTTGACGCAGGATCAGGTGGGGCTGTACGGTCTTAGAAAACTTCTGCCAGCTTGAGCATTGACGCTTCCAAGGCTCTCCTTTCAGTATTTTGCACATGGTTAGCTATTCATTTAGGTCATTCACTTTCAGTATATACCTGAAAGTATTTGCACGAACACTCGTTTCTCATTGGAACTTTCAGAAGCAGGCTCCTACCAGCCGGTGCAGTCGTGAACGCAGTGAGAGTCTCATGGGGCAAATGCTGGTGCATCTTCTTGAGGTGATATCTATTTTTGCAGACGCCTTCCGCATGGAAAAATGGGCACAGACGGAAGGGATCATAAATTGTTCGGCCTCAACGAAGTCATCACTGGTTATTGGACTCCCTAGGTTCCCTAGGGGTCTTTGGCCTTTGCCATTTGATGTATTAATGAGAGGTGGTTCATGTCAACTCTGCTACCATGGTGGCATGATGTGGCATGCCCCCTTTTGGCACAAGAGGCACTCTTCGGTCTTCACTGCTCTTCGGTCTTCACTGCTCTCCGCTCCGCTGCTAGTGCGTCACAGAGTGCGGAGAGCGGCTTCGCGGGCCGCTTGAGCTTGGCTCGCCTCCTTTCGTTTTCACTCCAAGGCTCCTGTGAAGCAGACGATTTCGTTCAAATGCTTCGAGGAAGATGAAATCAGCTGTTCCAAGGGCTATATCTATGATGATTTATGATGATTTATGACTTTGTTTTCACTTATTCTGACACTTTTAGGGGCAAAAAGACTGGAAAGCAAACGTGACGCACAGACATGCCCTTCTCGCATATTTTTTTCAATGATTTTGGTACGCGCTTCAATCGAAATAGGCCAAAGTTTGACAGAGAAGGCGATCCTTTCCTCGCCTGTGAAGATGGCGATGAGTTTTCTGGGCGGGTGTAGGTTTGCAAACGATTGCTAGATTCAGTCTGAACAGGTGACAGGGGTACTTGTCGTTCACATTTCTCTGGGCTTCGCCTGCCTGTGCAGTTTGCTCATTTGCGACTTTTCCTGCCAAGGGCATAGGCAATGCTGCTTGAGAAGCATTGTTTCTTTCTTTGCATAACGATGAACCCCTTGTGAGGGTTTGCAGGTATGTGATGGTGGGAGCTTGGAGACGTTTAGAGTGCATATGCATGCAGGATACCAAGGTACAGCAAATAGATGCAAGCATTATGTGGTGCGGCTAAGCACGTCGGTCAGTCTTTGTGCTTTTGTCAAATGCAGGGCCTTTTCTGTGTCATGGTGTTGCCTGTGCTATTCTGGTCGGCACAAATTGTCCTTGCTGGTTGAAGCGAGCCCCCTGGGTTCAACAGCCTGCTGAGCTGCAAAGAGATACATATCATATGGGAAACCGCTGGAACAGGAGCAAATGGTTTTCAATGGCCACAGAGCAGAAGAGTTTCAATGTGCTCAGGCGGTTGGCTATGCCAACCTGTCGTCTCTACGTGGGCAACTTGCCCAAAGACCGTGCGGCAAACCTGGCAGAAGTTTGAGGATTGCAGAGCTTCATTGTTGTATTTGACTCACTTTGACACTGATCACCGGGGAAATGAAGTACAGTGAAATCAGGGTTTGAAATAACCTGGTGCTCTGAGATGCTGCATTTCCAAGACCGCTCGCTGCACTGTGCCAAGATGCCTCTGTAAGAAACACCATGGATGTTCACATCACTCTCTCTATATATGTGTATATATATATATATATGCCTAAATACAAGCCAACTGTCACCTGAGCTTGAAGGGTCCAGAATCAATCGTCATGGGCAATTTGACAATGCCAGGATAAATCTTTCAAATTCAATTGCTGGCCATGAGCAACGTAAAAACTGAGCAACATCTGTGTATCGCAATGCGGTAGAATGTTTGAGCATGGAAGCTGCCTCGGACGCTCCTGAAATTGCCAGTGACAGGACTTGGGGCTGCCAAAATCAGTTGAATCAGTTGCAGTGTGTGTTTCCTGTATCTTTGCTAAAGCTAACACTGCTTCAGCATCTTTGCTTAAGCATGCTTTAGCATCTTTGCTTAGCCATGCTTTAACATTTGTTTCATCTTTTTTTGTTTCGCTTTCTGGTTGCAGTACTTCGATCTTGGCTCCAGGCACCTCGCAGTGCAAATCTTCTCATCAAAAGCATTGTGTCAGGGACTAGTAATGACATATGATGACTAGTGCTTCAGAATAAGTGTCACATGAGGACAGGGAATCTGATCCTTGAGGTACTTTGAGTTTTAGGGCACTGCAATGGCGAGCTATTTTGCTGAGAATGGCTTGAGAGTCAACTTGGGTTTGCCCAAGTGGCTTGCCCATTGCTTGGTGGAGGAAGGTCCATTTCGTAGCCTGGTTTCTTGGCTGTCTCCTTTGGCTCTTCCAATCGAAGTGCCTTTCTTTTTCTTTTGGACAAGTCTTCCACCTCACCTCCGATACATCATTCTAATGGTGCCCTGGCACTTCTGGGTGCTGTTGCACAAAGTGCTCCCTGGCTTTCTCGTGCGCAGAGGCATGGTGGACCAGCTGTCCATGGAAGCACATGCCCTTGGGAATATTCTTTACTGGGTTCGGCTGATTCCAATCACCAAAAGGCGCATGCGTTTCAGCTTGAATCAGTTGGACAGCAGTTGCCCACCTTCTTTGACTTTGAAACGAGAAGCAATTGATCTACCTGCCCGTGGAGTTCGCGGAGTATACTTGCACACCGGTGGAGAGAATGGAGGTTTCAAAGGGGTCATCTACTGGATTTTTGGTGGCGCATTTGTCGGAGGCAGCATCAAAGGCAGCATCGGTTTCGCCGAACAATATGGCCGGCGTGTTGGCTGTGATGTCTTCATGGTTGACATGCGGCTGTATCCAGAGAACGGCATTCAGGATGCAATCATTGATGCGTGCCGAGGATACGAATGGCTGCTGACACGGACACCAGCAGAGAAAGTCATCGTGTATGGTTTGTCTTCGGGGGGTGGCGTTGGCTTGCGACTTCTGCAGTTGGCAGCGTCAAAAGAAAATCGGCAGACCTTCTTCCATGCCCCAGCAGACGAGACTCCACAGCCAGCTGGAGCCGTTCTTTGCGGTGCATGGATTCGCTACACAACACCAACATATAGTATGAAGGAATTTCCGGTCGTTGATTGGGTCGGGTTCTCAGAGCTTGCTGAGGTAACGTGACGTGTGCATACGTGTGCCATGTCATGCCGAAGCAACGTGCCAAAGTGTTGTCAGATCAACCTAAGGTCGTCACCCAGCGCGTTTTTGAGTTCATCTACCCAAAGCTTGGTGATATGTGCGGAGGTGACGAATTTCGAAACCAAGTCTCTCCTGTCTGCAATGAGATGCACGGCTTGTGCCCTTTGTACATTTCTGTTTCGAAGCATGAAGTCTGCATCGATGAAAACATGGAACTCGTCCAGAAGGCGGGATATGAGGTATGGGTTGCCTTGTCCATGCTAAGCGCTGCAAATCTTTGGCATCATGTGATAAGCGTTCATCAGCTGTTATGAGACCTTTGAACGTTCAAGTTTGAGTTCAAGTTGCAAGCGATGAAAGTTAGCAGAGGCTACTGGAGGTTCCCTTTGCTGTTTAGGGGAGCATGACGTAGCATCAACATGACGCAAGTGCAAGCGAATGTTAACATGACCCCCCCCACCCCCTTTGCTCCGTCCGTTTATAACCAGACTCTGCAATACAAGGAAATATGTCTATAAAGCAGTTCTTACACGAACACACACCTCAGAATTCTGTGCTGGAGAAGGTGTGGGGGCGCTGATTATACTTGATTTCTGAAGAGTGCTCTGGATGTCAAAGTGATGATTCTGGGTTGTTTGCAATTGTGTCCTCCCACTCTTGGTCTTCATCCATTGAGTCCACACATTTATTCCTGATACCTTCATGCTCATAACATCAGCGGGCTCCATGTTTGGCTTTCGTCCACCACCCTTGGGCCCTCAAGTGTGACAGCGATGCCATATTTTGGAGATGTGCAGCTGGCATCACTATGCATAAGTCTTAGAGATAGTGCTGCCACGACATGTGAACCTCCTGGACAGAATCCCAAAGTTGTTTGCCTTACCTTGACTTCAATCGTGAGTTATAGATCGATATTTAGACAAAAACAATCCATCACAATGCATCACAATCCTGCATGATTTTGGTCGATGACATGACTAGTGTTGAATGTATTTGCTTGACTTAGTTCACATAGTTCATATTCACTCCACTGGATCTTGTCTAATTATGGTGGATACGGTTGGCTAGATGACCCTCTGGTATTGGACGCTGCTATTGTCCTACAGGCCAAACAGGCCAAAGTGGAGGTTGAGTTGGACGAGGTTCCACACATGCCGCACGCTTTTCAATGGTGCACTGCATTCTTGCCAGAAGCCAGAGAATCAGACGATCGAATAGTGCAATGGATGCTTCGCAAATTGTCCAAAGGAGACAAGAACTGATTCTTCAGACATCTCCAGACTCTATTTGGGTATGTCCATAAATGCTAGTACCACTCAACCGTCCCGAAACTTTCACTTATGGACAAACCCGTTTGAGCTGGAAGGAAGCCACGGGAAATCTTCAGGTCTTCCAGCCTCCGACTCGGATGCCAAGTCATAGACACTTGGCACTTGACAGGGAAGTGTCCAGATGCCCAGGCGAAAATCCGCCTGAGGGCAGCAAGGCAGGCAGGAGCACATGTCCAATCTGCCGTTACGGAACCTGGTACGCCTAGTGACTAGGGTGGACCGCAGAGGGCATGTACAGATTGATGTATAGTACAGATGGCTGATCCCAAAGTGCATCAGACCAGGGAAAAGGATGAAAAGAACCGCAAAGTGATTGACATCTTCCATGCCCATTCGAAGCTTTTTTTCAAGCGTTTGCTTCGTGTTTTTCCTCAAGTTTTCCTCAAGTTTTCCTCTCCCCTTGGTATTGGAAGGAGCTCTATCTTCAGTTCGCTGCTACGTCGCCCAAGGGCATCAGAGGCCTCAAGAATCCAGGGCATGGTGACTCCGGTTCTGCACACTCGAAACCAAAGGCTAAGGGGCTGACAGAGTGTAATTGTTTGATGTGGGTCCGTGGGTCTAGTCTAGATACATCTTGATCAATCATAGTCTCTTCAAGTCTTCTGGAAAATGTTTTCCGGTGCAAAGGGAGTTTATCGATGTTACTGTAATAGCAAGTCCAT
This sequence comes from Symbiodinium kawagutii, assembly GCA_009767595.1. Lineage (NCBI taxonomy): Eukaryota > Dinophyceae > Suessiales > Symbiodiniaceae > Symbiodinium > Symbiodinium kawagutii. The sequence goes on along the minus strand of VSDK01027233.1, from coordinate 388,347 downwards.
GGAAGTCCAGGTTTGAGACCATCAGACAGCTGATTCCGGACATCTGCGCGAGCTTTTGATTTTGTCAAAACATGCGCCATGAGAAAAAAGCAGCTGCAAGAGCCATAGAGACCAAGTCGAAGCCGACAATGGATGCAGTTCTCCTCAAGTCCAGCTTATCGACCAGCAACATAGAAAGGCAGGTCGCAGTGGTCCCGGAACAAGTCAAGCCCACGGTCCTCCGAACAAAACTGATTACATTTAAAACTCATTGACCAGCGTTGCGGTGCAAATCTGCCAAGCGCAAGTTACTGTGAAACTTCTTGCCAATAGTTTCTCTTTGGATATCTGCTGCACACACCAGCTGGTAGTCAAGGGATTCTCAGGATGCATTCTAAGCATTTCACAGTTGCACCAACAGGGTGTTGCCATTGCGCTTGCGTGTCCCCTTCGTCATTGATTGCCCCGGCAAAGATGCCCCCATCCCAACATCAAACGAACAATTGAACTTGCACGTCTAAACGAAACCCACCAAGTGGTCCCAATTTGGTTCGGATGCGGTTCCAAGCAAAGTATTTTTTACTTCTTTCCACGTTTGTAGCCCTTGGTCTAGATTGTTCATTTGTTTCTGAGTGTTTCCCTTCTCCCCCAAGGACGCAGGTTGGAACATGCAGCTTGAAGGCAGACACTCAGGAAAACAAACAGGGAGATAATGCAAAAAAGGAGAATGCGAGAAAGAAAGCATAAGAAAAAAGAGACAAGCAGGAGATGAATTGCGAGGGTTTCGGCTGGAGGGTTTTGGTTTGCGGTTTTGAACGTTTAGGGTTTCAGGCTTCAGAGCGTTCGGGTAATCATAGGGTGAGGGTTCACAGTGTAAAAGTTTAGATATGTTTATACTGTTTGTTTTGGGTGTATGGGTTTAGGATGTTTTAGGGTTGATGAGTTGATGGTTTTAAGGTTATAGGTACAGTTTTAGGGTATGTGGTTGTAGGTTTGAGGTTTTGTGATGTTTTGCGATTTTAGATTTGTGGTTTAACGGTTGCCATGTCCAGGACTTCAATGTTTACGGTTTTTGATTTCAGGGCCTTTTAGGGTAATGAAGGGCTTAGGTTTTCAGATGTTTTCGGGCTTTTGATGTTTTGGTTTTAGGGTATGAGTTTGTGCATTTTCAGATTTATGATCTTAGGGGTTCATAGTTTTAGGGTTTATGGTTTTAGGGTATGTGCTTTAGGCTGATGGTTTTAGGGTCTGGGTGTCTCATGGTTTGATGCACTGTCTCCGAAAGGGGGACAAGCAAGGACAATCCAATCAAGACTCCAAGATCCGTTCAAAGCATTGACAACCCCAACCAAGTTTGTTTTGGGAAGAACACACGTTTTCCAGCATCTCGGGCGGTCGTGTTAGCAACATTTGCGAAGCTAAAGTGTCAAGGGGCTGCAATGTTCACAAACATGATACTGTCATTGTTGATATGTTTATGCATAGTATGTGTATATATGTGCGTATGTACATTTACATATATATATACATATATATATATATATATATATATCTATTGATACACAGAATTCTTCACAATAGTTGTGAATTGCATTGGGTGAACGGTGCACGTGTAGGTGCCATACCCAACATGCTTGAGGTTATGACCACTGACTTGGGGGGTTACCACATATTACTTTATTTCTGTGCACAGTGCAAACCACCATTTACGCATATAGTGTACACACAATATATCATGCATATATGTGGTATGTATGTAAATATGCAAATACATAGTTGGCTGTGCCACCGCCGAACGCAGACCAGCAACAATGAGATTGAAGAGCTGGCCGTTGCACAACAGAAGTTCGACGAGGACACGGCAGAAATGTCAAGCAAGTGGGTAGTTGGTCCAGAGAAAAGGGGTGGGTTAGCACTTGCCAACCAACAAAGCCACTTTCGTCAGTGAAGTTATCAGCTTTTAGCTCCGTGAAAGAGGAGAAACAAAGGATGGAAGCACAACAAAAGGAAGTTGAAGCTGCAGCCTTAGGAAACGCACAGATGTTTGAAGAAATCGCCAGTAGCTTTGAGCTCGCAATGTGCAAGGAATATTGGCCCAGCATACAGTTGTTCAGGTCCCATATTCATCTCTTTCACTGTGCCTCTTCTCTTGGTGACTCTTTGCTTTATTCCTGCATGCGCTGCATAAGTTCCGGTTTGATTCCAAATCAGACTCTGGGATGCAAAGCCATTTTGATCCACGGCCGTAGTGTGTGATTCTCTCTTGCCCTGCTTTCTGTTTTCTCACTTTATTTTGTATTTCAGATGGCGTGTCCGCCTTGCTTCCAATTTCAGATGTTGGATCTGCAAGTGGGTTTGGCTTCCGGTCTTGGCTTCATTGCATCTTCCTGTGCAGTCCGTTTGTCTCGATCTGATTGGCATGCAATCAGTCTGATCGAGCAGTTCATGACTTTCAGGAAAAGGCTCAGAGGATTGCTGAGCAAGAACAAGGTCAGCCGATCAGCCAAAAGTGGACAAAAAGTGGACTCCGTGGACTTTGCACACTCTTTTCCTCTTCTCCTCCTCTTTTCTCCTCTTCTCTTCTCCTCTTCTCTTCTCCTCTTCGATCCCAGAGTGGACTCTTTCGGACTCCTCATGGGATTCCCTGTGCTTGACGCTTGTCAGCTCTCCTGGATGAGCTGAACGTCCTGGAAAGTGAAATCGCCCAGCTCTCTGGAAGGTAGCGCTGGACGATGCATTCTGAGCTAGAACCCTTCATTCATTATGATAGTCTCCAAGCAACTTAAGAGGGGTCATTTCTGATGTGAAGTTTCATTTGACCATTGTCAATATTCGTTCCATTATCAATATTCGTTTTGATCCAGAATGCACTCAAAAAACTGTTCGAAGATATTGAATCCGTTTTTAAGAATACAAAGAGTTGTGAGAAGTTGGTGAAGTGGTTGTGCTGACATGTTCTGATGTTGAGGTTTCACAGGTTTCACATCCACCAGTTTTGATTGGAACTGGCACGGGAATGGATTTGACGGGCAAATTTCGAGTCCTTCTGCACGCAGGTTGCAAGCCACGGTGGAGTGTCCTCATGAGAGGCAACGCCAGGCAGAGGTCTGAATCTGAAGTCTGATGAATGGATGGGAGGTATGAATTCATACTCCGAATATGTGATTAGTATTATTAATATCTCATGGCTCATGAGTATATGATTTGATATGGATCATACGTTGTGGATATGTGATGCTTTGATCAGAGATCATCAGAGTGTTGCGAGTCTGTGTTTTTAGGCCGCCTCGAAAAGGATGGCAGCGATGACCATGCTTGGTTGTGAGCGGGACTGGCTTCAGGAGGAAGCCATAGCCTCAGCCATCAATTCGCATGGGTTGATTTTGGTTGAAATTGGTTGAACTTTATTTTGGTACAAATTTCGGAGGACCAAGAATCGATTGTAGACTTGGACTTTGGAAGTTCGGCTTCTCAGCACTAAGCAGGTCACTATTTTGAAGGGGCAGTCCAGCAGCCTGGAAGAGAAGGCCAGCTCGCTGAGTGAAGTATTGATTCGAGTCGTTTCGAGCCGATGGAAACCAACCCAGCACCTTTCCAGGGTGCTTTGTCAAGTTGTAAGCAAACAACTCCCATAGCCAGCACTTGAGCACATTGTGACTTGAAATCTGTCCCTGAACAACCCTACATCTACAAGTCCATGCGTTGGCAACTGAGGTTGTGCAACTTTCCAAGCAGTTGGAGGATGCGAAGGCACTAACAGGTGAGACCTGGTCACAACTGATCCATGTCCCTGCTGTGCCCAAGGCCTCTGCTGCACGGGGAGCAGAAGAAACAGCGCAATTGAGATCGGAGTCGCCCAGAGGCAATGTAAATGTCAGAAGCGAGTGAAACATCAAGAATACAGAAAGGCCTGTTGTGAGCGGTGGAGCCATCCCCAGCCCTGCTGTGGAAATTTCCTGCATTTGACCGAATGTGTCTGTGTCGGTTTTGTCTGCACAACTTCACACATCCACCACATGCTTCAATTTTTAAGCTCTTCCTTGTCGTTGGTGGAGGGTAGCATACATTTACATTTTGAATATATATACATATATATATATAGGTATATTTAAAATAGAGAATATCAGAGATATAGACGTGTGTTCAGATGTTGTTGTTAGTTTGCTTGTTAAGACAAACCCGGGTGAGTTTGTGTATTGCATACACATTACGTGACTGGTGGCTGCGGCACAGTTTGCTGTGCCTAGCTGACCGAAGTGTCCGAGCTCCACAGTACGTGTTGCATCCAACCTCCGGTGAGTACAGCCGCCCAAGGCTGCAAGAGCGCCGCGAGGAGAAAGCTTCTTTTGCTGCTCAACAGGCGCGTTGCACAGTCGTTGTTGGATGTCACAGGTAACATCTCCTGATTCCCCACTGGTGACAGCAGGGACAAGGTGGCAAAGCCCCTCTTCCTCCTCATCCTCGTCCAGTTCGGTCTGCTTCTTTTCTTCTTCTTCTTCTTCTTCTTCTTGATCACTGTCCTCTATTGTTTCTTCATTTGTTTATGCTTACTTAGCTTCCCCTTCCAATTATCCTCCTCCCCATCCTCCTTCATCATGATGGGCGAGCTCCCGTTCGTGCAGTACAGCCCCAAACCGCACCCCTGTGACAGTTGCCACTAAGACCCTCAGGGCCTTGTGGTACGATATGCAAAGTAAGGTAAGTGTTTGCTTTTGGATTGAAGACACTCCAATGCCTCAAGTTTGCTCTTCCAGCAAGGCTGAACATGCTAGAACTGATGCTGGTCTGCGCTTACAGGCTCGACTGATCTTGACTGCTTACAGCTTACACTGTAAAGCTTATCTACTACGGTATATTTAAGTCATAAACAGTCTGATTCTTCAAATTTCCCGAAGTGGTGCTGTCAAGGCATCAGCTCTAGATCAGCACGTCTCACGCTTGGTGCAAGTTGTGGAGATGGAGCAAGAGACACAACAGAAGGACGTCTTTGTCGGCAAATCGAATGATATACGTTTCAGAGTTTCAGATACTCTCAGATGTATTCGCCATTTTCAAGATGAGAACATTTTTTCTCGTCAGGAGAAGGAACTCTTGATGAATGACCAGGGGTTTCACAAAGACAAGGCTCAAAAATGGAGATTACATGAGAGGCAAACTTTCCCAAGCTTGCGAAACTTGCGGAGGTTGGAAGTTTGCCTTAAGCCATCATGTTGCTGTAGATCTTTTGCTGGTCGGATTTCCAGAGTGACCCACCGGAACATTTTGATCACTTTAATCATGGACCTGTAGTCTAAAGTTGTGCATTTCAGTTTCTTAGCCACAACTGGCTGCTCACTGCTCACTGCACAGCCAAACAACCCTTCTTTGGGAGGCTGAGATGGAGCGATTGCGGTCTGAAGAGCTACTGAGGAATTTGCCAGCAAGGCCCAGCATCATGTGCTATGCAGGTGGTTGAATCCGTTTGGCGTTCTGACAGTGCACCTGAACTTGAGAGCAACTTGCAGGATCTTGCAGGTTTGTATAGAGCAGGAGCTGCATGGCATCAATTTAGAAAGTCTTTGGCAAACTTTGGCACCTTGACTTCTGATGACTTCTGTCGCTGGATCATCAGCATGGGTCCCACCCGATAGCGAACCGATTGCAATGGTCATCAGACTTCACAGCAATGTGGAGTCCTCAGCACTAGAAAGCTTGCAGAGTTCTGCAGGTGTGCTGTTCTATGGCATTTACTTGTTCCCGTTTCGCTGCGTGGACTCAGGTCGTAGATATTGCTGCTCCTCCCTCGGAGAACACATCTGCCGACAATGCAGTAACAACATTCTACTATCCAGTTCAGCTAGGCCGCTGCAGACAGCAAGTGTGCTCTACCTGTTGTTCCTCCCTGTTACTGTGTGTCCCCAAAGAGCCCAAATCATTTTCCCACACTGCTAGGGCTGGCATATCTCTTCTTAGCCCCTCGGCATCTTTTGTCGCGAAGAGGTGAGTCCTTGGCATTCTGCCTTTTTTGAGTCAGTGTAGTCTCGGCCAAGGTGGGATACTTTGTCAGGACCATATTTCTCTCAGCTGGGCTACCCCCATCTGTAGGAGTGGCTTTACTGGATTTAAGTGTGCAATAATGTGAAAAGCAACAACATTTCTTCGTTTTCTGCAACATTTTCGCTCAAGGTCATTCTGGTCGGCTTTGCTTTCTCCTACTTCTTCCAATATGATCCTTGGTTGAAAGACATCTCTGTGTTGGCCGGGAAGCTATTCTGCATTCCAATCACTTCGATTGCTTCTGGTGGTCTAACCACTTTCTGCTGAGTCTGAAGATGCAGAGCGACGACATAATGCTTACTTTCTTGTCAGCATATATTCCCACCTTTGCAAAGGATCTGTTGTCAGCCCGTGATGAGCTACAAGAGCTATCCTTCTTTCTAGTTGCTTGGCAGACAGTTACACTACAGACATCGTTGAATTAAGATATTTTTCTTTCGGCTTTGAACGCCTTTGAAAAAGACCACAAGACCTTTCAATAGTGCACAGATGACTTGGAGACCGATCTGAGTTTTGCACAGTTCTAGATTAAGGTCCTTTTAATAGCTGGCTTGGAAATTCGTTTGAAGGATCTCAGGAGCCTGCAGACTTGTCGTTCAGAGAAGTGACGGATCTTTTGGATTTCTGCTTTTCTTTCGTATACATTTTTCATTTTTCATTTTTTCCGTTACCACCTCTTTGTCTCTTTCTCTCTCTCTCCCTCTCTCCCTCCCTGTCTCTCTTTCTTTCTCTATTCTATTCTATTCTATTCGATTCGATTCGATTCGATTCGATTCGATTCGATTCGATTCTATTCTATTCTATTCTATTCTATTCTATTCTATTCCGTTCTATTCTATTCTATTCTATTCTATTCTGTTCTGTTCTGTTCTATGCTATTCTAATCGATTCTCTATAGCTTTATTCCTCTCCGCCTCTCTCCCTCTCTCTATTTTTTCTTTTTTGAAGTCTTCTCAGCTCTATCCAGTTTGTTCTGGGCACAACATTATGGCTTTCATTTCTTGCTGAGTGTGAGTTGAAATTCTTCCTGTGGCTCTCACAGTCCGTTCATATTGCTAGATTGGCTCTTCACGATCCTGGTCTCTGTTTTGCCAGCTACATTCATGAGACGATGAAGCACCGTTGGTCAGACTTAGCCAATGTGGCAGATTTTCAGGACGTATATGTTCATCATGGCCTTTCTACCTGCCACCTTCGAGCTTGTGACAATTGCCCTGTATCTTTCAATGCAAGTTTGATCAGAGGAAGATTGTCCACTTGGAAATCTACCAAGCTAAATTCACGCCGCCAATGGATGACTTGCCATGCAATTCGAACGAGGTACAGCACATGGATGCTCGGCTATTCCCCGATCGAAGGACTTGTGCCGCTCAGCAACAAAAGACCATAGCATTTTTGAAAAACAAAGACTTTCTTTTTCAATAACTTCTGTTGTGACCACCACATACTTGTTCCTCCTATTTTCATTTCCATTGATGACTCCCTGCCAGGCTGGGCACGATTCTTGTGGCGATTGGCGATGGCCTTGTTATCCCAAAGATGAAAGAGTTTGGCGCGAGATTCCCTGGGTACTTTGCTCCAGACATGCTGTGACAGCCATTGACTTGCGCACTTCTGGATACACCTATGACTTGCACTGCTACGCCCCGCAATGAACCCCACACATCCGGCTGTTGCCTACCTTACCATCCTTACCTGCAATGTCCTTTCTTTATCCTAACAAAAATCTTTAGATATCCTACAATCACGTTCTATTTTGAAGAACCCAGTGGCCATGAGTGCCTCACACTAGGTTTGTTTGCACCAAGGCATCCGATGCCACGGCTCATGTTCACCTGGGCACCGTTGGAAGCATCTTTTGCCCTGTCACTTTTCGGAATCCTGAGCGGTGTCGAGCTGAGCGGAATCCCAATGCTTGGACAGAACTGCTTGTTGCATTGTGGACATCAGTGCTGTGTAATTTTGAACACCTTCAGGTTTTGCAGCACGGACCTCATCGAATGTGCAGGTTGCTACTCTGATACTTGGGAATGTGGCTTGGTCACAGACAATAATCCTTTCAAAACATGTTGCAGCTTTCGGACACACTTGGCAGGTTACAATGATTCACCAAGAACACTGTAGGAGTTCCTAGAGTATCCACTTTGTGACTCAAGCTAAAGTTTAGTCAAGACATGTCGAAGCTGTGTCCATCACATCCAAATCATCCAGATTTTTTGCCCAGGCGTTGCGCATCTTCGTTACGGTCCTGGCAGGAGCTGCACTAGGCGGCACTGCCGGCTGGCTCATTTGTCGGAGAAGAAATCTGAGCATCGGCGGAAAACAGGCCAGGCCCTGGTGATGTCTCAGGTCGAGTCTCACCTTTGAGTTGTGATGCTGTGCCATGCTGGGCCATGCTGTGCCTTTGAGTTCTCTGAGTTTGTTTTCTCAATTTCACTGGGGCCTCAAGTTGTGCAGCCTGGAGGTCTTAACTGGAACTCCAGTAGAGGCTCAGATCTCAGTTCTCAGCAGTTCTCAGGGAAACAGAAGTAATGTTGCTTCGTAGTCAAAGGCTCATTGGCAGTTGGTGGCTGCTGACACTTCGTCGTTCTTTTTGAGTCTTCCGTTTTTGGCCCTCCTCAAAGGCTTTCTTGATCGTCATTTCTGTTGCACTTGTTGCATATGCTCTTGGAGCTCCAGACACAAATTCTACGGATTCTGTGCTGGTGCCTTGCTCAACCTGCAGACTGGGTGCCTGCAAAGCAGCTTTGCACTTCTCGCAGTATTTTTGTTAGCGACTAAATTTGGAGATACTTGGAGCGCCACTTTGCCTGTTGACAAATCCAAGGTGCCGATGAATTTTATCAGCGGCTCGATGTTTCAGCCTGACTCCTGGATGCAATGGTGGCGGGGCTTGTCTACGCTACATTTTTTCATTTCTGTTATCTCATGTCACGTCGTTTCTTTTCATTCTTTCCGAAGATCTCCGAAGCACTTCTCAGTTTTTGTGCTCTGAGGAACTCATGGTCATTATGACGGGAGTTTTCTTCGCTGCAACGGCGCCTGTTTCGGAGCTCCATCAGGTGTCTTGGCTTGTCTTTTGAGCCAGCACGTAGCAACCGGCATGTCATTTGGGTGTTGCACAGTTGTTGTTGTTGTTGTTGTTGTTGTTGTTGTTGTTGTTGTTGTTGTTGTTGTGTCCTACTCAAGATGCTGCAGCTGGTTTCAGAAGCAGCCAAATAGATTCTGAGAGAGAGCAATCATGGAAGTAGGAGCCCATCACTCACAACAATGGACAACGACACATACATGGACACAAAGCAGCATAGACCATTCCGGAAACGTTAACATCCCCATACTCATCCACTGGTGTACTCATCCACCTACTTCACTCTCCTTAGAGACATAACTGAGAGACAATGATTGAACATTTTGAACCATATTGAGCCCACACACACACACACACAGGAAGCAGAGAGGAAGAAGAAGAAACACACGCACACACACATGTTTATGTATCATGCATATATGTTTAACGTACTAGCAGTACATACATTCAACTTGATGCTATACAAATGAAGCAACAAAAACAGACAAAATACCTCAGGTTTGCACGGCTATGCATTTGCTTTTTCAAAGCGGTGTTTCAGCTCAGCTGGCGGCGCGGAATCGAGACAAGGTCGAGAAAGTGATGGGCGGTGTTTGGATATTTGGTCAACTTATTTTATTCAGTATGCAGCATGGTAGCAAGTAGTTGTCGCATGCAATGGCATTGAGTAGGTGTCGATGATGTGATGTCAGTGCCAAAGGATCGGAAGCCGCACCACTCTGGACATATTCCCTGCGTTTTGGCGTCATGTGCAGCTTGGCATTACATCGTCAATTTCCGCCACTCCTTCTAGCCCATTTCTGGAGGACGGTTTGGAGCACAGAGATGTCGCTTCAGGTTTCCGATGATGGCTTGTGGACTTGCAGCCCGCTTCCTTGGGATCTTCCTTGCTATCAACGGGATCCTCACTTTGAATCTACCAGGAGTGCGTTTGTGTAGAAAGGTTGAAGATTCAGGAAATGCATGCGCAGGGTGCTGTCCTTGGATTTGTGTGACAAGTTCCCACTCAAAAAGCAAGGAACTGATGCAAAAAGAGTCATGGCGCCATGCCTTCTAGTATACAAAGGTTTCTCGATCTAGATCCTCTTTCCTTTGGTTTGCAGGACATCCTTTTCAAGAGTCCATGGTGGTGTCCGATACAGCTTTCTGCGACTTGACTGTCAGTTAGCGCTTGTTTTGTCAACTAGACTTTGAGGTAGTTGCATGAATTTGCTGTGCATACGCCACTTTGAAGAGCCTATTTTGGTTGATTGTCATGGTGCGTTACACACATGCTACTGGGTATGCAGTTCAATCTGCTAAGTCAATGGCAATCAACCATTGAGCTCCTCACAAAATCAAGTGCACATGGCTGTGCATTGCCGTGAAGGCTTTCTGTCGATTCTGCCGCGAGCAACCATACAGGTGCCTGGTGTTGCTGCCTCGCACAGGAAGAATGCATTAGAGCAGACCTGAAAGCACTCAGGAAGAAACTTGAATGACTTAACATGAATTGAAACACATGTTTGATATTCTTCCAAATTGCTATTCTTTTGAAAACTATTTAGCTGGTTTTGCTGGTTTTACTGTGAGCTTACGATTTCAGGGAGCGCTGGGGCAAGTTCCCATCACTGGGCCCCTTGGCTGAATGAGAGAACTTAGATCTCGAGCAGAGAGAGGAGATAGAATCAGCTTCTGCACATGACTGCAGTTATGTGAAGAGTACGGGCAACAGAGTATGGGCAAATGGCTAACGCCGCTCACAATGCCTTCCATATTCCGAGTAGAATCTGAGTAGAAGTTCTTTTGCTCAGGCAGTTTTTCAGCAGGCTTCCTAATAGCTCCACCTGTGCCTTGGACAGAATTTCTGCAGAAATCATCAGACATCTGAGAACTCTTTTTTTAAAGTCTAAGAAATCCGCACGCGCAAGGTCAGGAGTTCATTTTCCTCGCAGTCCCTTTGCAAAATCTTGGTGTATGAAATGGGAAGGGACTCGCCATCCCACTCCATTCAGTCGTTTGAGACAGCTTCACTTTTCATTGTGACACATGCTGCTTGTAGGCCATAGCACACTTAGACTTGGAAAGCAACAGCCTGAATCATTGATTATCTCTATCCCTGCCTCATCTAAGCGTCCACTCCAGCATTGGCTTGAGCACAAAGTAAATCCTTTTCATTGTCATTTCGCATCAATTCTACTTTTGGATGTTTCCCAAGGCAAGACTGTACATATGCACCATGTCAGTCAGCAACTCAGATTGACGACCTCCAAAATGCATCGAATTCCTTGTTCAGATATTTGCCAAACGCTGAGAATCATTTTGATTCTCTTGTGACGAGTCCTGAGAAGTGGCTGAAGGTTGTTGGAATGATTTTGCTGAACACCTTTGGCCCTCGATTGGTACAGCGATCTCTGGATCGTCCAGAGTGGGGTGCTGAACGGAAGGCAGGGGCCCGCCAGCCCGAAATAGAGACCTGGCAGCCTCCCCAGCCTTTCAAAAGCATCCCCACAGCCTGTGAGGAGGAAGGCAAGCTGGAGAAGTCAGATCCTTCTGAGAGCTTGTGGTCCCCAGAAGAAGGAGATGGCGGACTGCTGCAGACCCTGTCTGAGGCTGTTCGCTTTGTATTTAGAGATCACAGATTCGTCGTGACGTGTCCTTGCCACTGCAGTCCAGCAGCTGCAGGCCTACAAAATTCCTCCGAGTGTTTTGCAAGATGCCCTGTCAACAGCAATGCAAAATCAGCCCCTCAGCTGAAGCTGAAGAGATGCTGAAGATGCTGAGTTTTTGGATCTGCGGTCTTGCCCTCCAGGAGCAAACTCCAGACGAGGGCTGTTTCACAACCTGCCATACGTCACGGCAACGAAGGTTGGGTGCTCCATCGTTCGTGCTTTCTGCAGCATGGTGGATGCAGCGTTGCTTTCCGGGTTGCGTTGTTCAACGAGACCAGGTCTTGACACTGCGAACGACCTGGCATTTGCACAGTTCGACTGCCTTGGCTCAGTGCTGAAAGGTGAAAATCAGGAGGGGCAGCCTGGGGCAGCTGGAAAAACTAAAGCCACCAGCAGTTCCACTAGCTTTTGAGTTCCCTGTATCTCTGTGGTTCCAACTCTGCTCTGCAGGAATGGCGAGGGCATCAGCGGTGAATCTCCAATGCGACAGGGGAGAACGCACAATTTGAGCCCCAAATGGATTGAAACAGTCCAGCGCGTGTACAGAGGGCCAAACGGAAATCTTTCCAAGATTTAGGCTTCCACTTTGATACAGGGAACAAGTCGCGACTGGACGAATTATTTGCCTCCGTGTGAGGTTGAGAGCTTTGCATCTTGGATAAAAAAAGCAGAACCTAACATGACCTGAGACATCACCTGACTGCAGTTGGCTGTTTTGTTTTGAGCTTTGTAGCATATATAAGAACTTGAAGCGTTTGGGCGATGGCCGGTGCAGGCTCCAAGCTGACCACGAGGAGGCCCAGCGCTGTAAGGCCAGCAGCTTAAATGTTTTCAGCGAGGTTAGTGCAGTGCAGTTGTTTTTGCTTCCCGTTGCAGGACCTGGCAATAGAACTACGACACTCAAAGCAAGAGTGCACCCCTCAGAGACTTCAAACTTCTCACTTCAATTCCTTGCTTCAGATTTCTTTTACCCAGGTGCCAGGCAAAATTGGAGAGCTTCCGCGGACATCAGGTGTGCCGAATCATTACAATCTTTTGAATATGTGTCACATACAGGAAGTCATTTTGATATACAGTGTTTTGATATATTTTGATCCTTTTGAATCGAAAGGAGCGCTTGAACTTTGAGTTGGTGCACTGGCGGCAAGTTTACCAGCATGCAGAGGCCAGTCGGGACACATCTGAGTAACTACAGGCATGTAGAGTATTTCATGCAAGCCAAGTGGAGGCGCTTTCCGATTTTATTTCAAACTGTAAATAGAATGATTTGAAACAGTGGAGAATTTAATATTTAAGATCAATTTTTATCACAATGTTCATAGTATGAGTTCATAGCATAATCTGTAACCGATTCAATTCTGTTTGACAGATACGCCTACAGCGTTCCCCATGGCCACAGCTCTGTCAGGCGGAGCTCCAGACTGCAAAGACCAGTCGCAACAAGGCACTCCGCAGGCCGCTGCACAGCACAACATTTGCACTCCGCTCCTGTGCCGAGGTGGAGGAGGAATTGGCTTCGGAAGAGGAGG
>VSDK01027233.1:348580-375026 GCA_009767595.1 Symbiodinium kawagutii | reverse complement strand
CGGAAGAGCAGGAGGCTCCTGAACCCAAAAGCTGTTGGATTTCAGCATCTAGATATGAGTAGTATGGTATATCTTGAGACGTTTTGATTGAATCAATTCGGAGTTCTGGTCTTGTTGGTGTTAAGATGGCTTGTGTTTGAAGATTTGGATGGAAACACAACGACCGTCATTCTCATTTTCCTCAACGGTCCCCGACAGAAGGAGGATCTTAGGATCTTTGACTTTTGTCGATCCTTTGAGGTGGAGCAGCTCAGCAAAGAAGTTGACCGTATCGAGGCCAGGGTCCGCTTCAGGCCACATTTTTGGGAGCTGAAATGAGTCACAAAAGCATCTTTCCATTTGCGCAATTTTTGTATGGTTTGACCTGCATGTAAAGCAAAGATAGTTCCTTGAACAGTTTGTAGGAGCGATTGGCATGACTAAGCTGTATGGCGGCATTTAGGCTCATCAGCGCATGACCTGTAATAAATGCAAGCAAGGTGAGAGGTTGGACGGTGATACGTGGTGCCTTGCTTGCATATCCCTTGAGCGGTTGACCGCTGAGTTGTCCAACTCGTGGCCGGTACCTGCTCTGAGGGGTGTGGCCACGGATTTGTGCGTTAGCACTGTGCGGGCAGTGCGTTCGCTGAGGTACATTTCGGGGGCTGTTCACAGTGCCAACACCTCTCGTGCAAGCGGGTCAGGGATCGCTGGACAGCGCAGGAGTGCATCCGAGCGACCTCCCGAACCGGTTGGACCACCTCCAGCAAAGGTTCCTCGACCTCCTGCTGGACCTCCCCCAGCTCGTCGAGAGCATTCATCTGAGGTGAAAGAGGAGCAGTCCTCTTATCATTACAGCGAGGGTGAGGAGAGCGAGGTCACCGAGGATCCCAATACAAAGGCTGCAGCCCCAAAGTCTGCTGGTGGATACCGGGCTCCAACAGTTCGTGAGCGATCCCCGTTGCAGCGCAGGATTCCACAGGGTAAGCCAAGGCACTCGGATCACTCCAAGAGGAAGTCCACAGGTAGCAAAGGTAAACCAGACAAGCGAGCGGGCCGCAAACACAAGAGGTTGTATCGGGCTTTGCAAGACCCAAACGTTGCTCTACATCGAGGAGTTGATACAGATTTTTGGGACGCCCCCGACAAAGGAGACGACCTGAAGCGTCATCGTACAACTTCCAAATGAGCATAGAGTTTGAGGACGGAGCGGAATACAGCCTTGAGGACAAGGCAAGATGGGGCACTTTGCTGCTCGAAACTGGGATGGTGCTGGAAGTTCATCTTCCGGGCACTTCACTGGCACGGGAAGGAAGAGAGACTCCCGACGTGTGGAGTGCATTCATCGTCATGGAGTGGGTCCTCAACGACGAGTTACAAATCGAGGCACGGGTCAAGTTCATTGGCTGCGGAGATCAAGAACTGAACCCTCGGTTATCAGCTATGTTCAATCGAAGGACCGGTTGGTTACATTTCTGCGGTTAAGCCCATTGGAGTTCAGGCGAGAGCTGTGCTTTGCACGTGACTCGAGTCAGGTTGTGGCGCAGGCAACGGTTCATGGCTCCGTACATGACGGCTTCGAACAGCAGGCAACTCGAGAAGTGGTATCAGGAGTCCAAGGCTGCAGAGGATGCACTTCTGGGTTTCAGCGCTGCGCCGGCCGCATCCAAGGGCGCAGAGGAAGTGAAGCCCACTTCAAAGAAAAGTGCTCGCAAAAAAGGAGATCCGCCAAAACGAAAGGGAGCTTTGAAGCATCCTACCCAGGATGCAGGAAAAGAAGCAGACTCTTCTCGCAAAGAACCTGGAGGAGCCAGAGTTTCCATCGAGAGTTCACCCGTGGAAGTGGGTGGAACCCGTGCATCTGGTGCTGGAGACACCGATGCTGGGATCGACAGGGTGAAACTCAGGGCAAAGTTGGACAAGGTCAAAGGTCGTCTGCTAGACGGCACGCGGCCTTCAGCTACACCACTGGGTGGCACAAGGGCTTACGATCCCACAGAGGATACTCATCCAGCCTTTTCATCGCCGGTGCCTTCACCCTCGCCGCCTTTAGATCCTCTTCACAGTGGGACAGTGTTGCCAGCGCTGGCGCTGCCCGAGCCTCCACGGACCGTGAGAGCTGGGAAGCACGGAGATCCAGCGCAGGCACAAGGATCCGCGGGGGAACTTGGGCAGACTCGCAAGGTCAAGAAGGTCAAGAAGAGGACTCGGCCACCAGCAGCTACTGGCCTCCCCTCGCACCATCCAATTCAGAAGGAGTTGGCTTCAAGAGGTGGTACTTCTCACAACTTGCAGCAACAACTGGCTTTACGGGCTGCGACTACGGCAGATCAACATGCGAGGAGGAAGAAGAGAAGGAGAAAGCTGCGCTGAAGAAGAGCAGTGGGAGCCAGTTAGCTCGGATCCTTACCAAGACTTTGAGGTCCTCGGGGAGCAAGGATGGGACCAAACGTTCCAAGAAACGGAAGCTGAGTCCCTACCAAGGGAATCGTGCTCTCCGGTTACCAGGAGATTCCGATCCCTCGGACGATTCTGGGGATTCAGGAGAAGGAGAGGAATCCGAGAGCGAGGAGGCCGTTTCAAGTCAGGAGTCCGACGAGGACAGGAAACGTTTGGAACCCCCATTGCGCAAGATGGCTCAAAAGAAAGCAGGATCGGTGCTGGAGCTGTTAGTACGACATGCTCGTCAGCAGCTGGATCAGAGCTCTCTGGTGGAGATGTCCACGAACGCCGACGACGACGCTACAACAGGAGTCAAACTAACAAGTTACTTCAGCATCATCGTCAAGCCGACCATCCAAGGGAATCTATCTCAGAAGCGAGAGATGCACTTGCTGGCCCTGGCATTGGACATGCTAAGGCAGGGAGATCTGTCAGGAGTAGGCGACCTATTGGCAGCACGCTTTCTGGCTTTGCGCCAGAGTGTGCTGGATCAAGGCTGGTCCGCAGCACGCCATCTGGAGTTGGTGCCTTTCGAGGAGACAACAGCTGCCAGTCCATCGGTGATTCTACAAGCCCGCAAGCACGCAGCCCTAGCAAGCCGAGTGACACACGGCGACCAGTGGAGCTGGGGCAAAGGGCGTGGATACAAAGGTCGCTACGGTGGATGGCAAGATGGCGAGTGGAACGCAGAAGGCAAAGGGAAGAGCAAAAAGGGAGGAAAAGGCAAGTACAAAGGGAAGTCCCAGCAATGGGGCAAGGAAGGAGCAAAAGGCAATGCGTCCGACAAGAAGGAGAAGGAGCGGATCCCCGAGGGATGAGCGCCGCTCTTGTGCTCAATGCAGTTGATTGGACTTCAGCTGCAATTCAGGTGGAGCCCTTTAGGAACTACCTGGAACGAGTGGTGGATTTCAACGAATTAGGAATCTTATTGGCCTGGTTTGCGATTGCTGGTCTTGATAGGACCTTGCAAGAGCAGTCTGAGCAAAGGATGTTGCAAGGATGGTTTTTCAACTTCGCCAAGGCACAGTCGAGCCAGAGACGCCCTCGTGGTTCGACTTTTCCATTGAGGGAGGGCGATCTTCACCCCTTCGTGGCTGAAGCAAAGAGCAGGAAAGTACCTCCTTTGGGAAATTCCGAGCTCGTGGACAAGTGGGGACAAGAGGCCTGGATGTACATCAGTATGGTAGGCTTGAATCAGCTGGCTGGCGCCACTGCCGCCCTTTCAGCAGGCAGTTGGACAGCCGTTGAGCGCCGTGCAGCTGGTAGCATAGCTGCTAGTGTGCGCAGGCGGAGCCATCTCACTGAGGACACAGGATCTCTGTCCGAGTCTTCTTGGAAAAAGGACATAGCTGCAAAGCACATTGGGTATTCAGGGGAAGAAATCGGTATATGTCATCAACTGACTTGGGAGCAGGTTTTGCCGTTGCTCCCACCGGAACACCATGGAGGTTGTATTGATGCTTTAGAATGGGTAGGACCACAGACAAGACGATATCTTCTCAACCCTGAACTACTACTTAAAGATGTTAAAGATGTAACCCTTCCGAACTTACCTGGCAAGGTTCATGTGCGCGTGGAAGACAGACTTCGCATTGCCAAGGAACTCGTTCGGCGAAACGTGTGTGACTGGATACCCCTTGAAAAAGTTTACAAGATTGGAAATCAACCCATTTTAAATGGGCTTTTCGGGGTAACGAAACCTACTACTCTGCCTTCAGGTGAGCCCATCCTTCGGGTAATTATGAATCTGACTGGTTCAAATGCTACACAGATTTCATTGGATGGTGGTTGCAAATCTTTACCCAACATAACTTCATGGCAGTCTTTGGTGGTTGAGGGTTCTGAAACTTTGGAACTTTTTCAATCAGATATGTCTTCAGCTTTTTATTTATTTCGTATTCCGAGTCAATGGAAAAGACACCTTTCTTTCAATATACTGGTGGATGGAAGTGAAATCAACAGTGCGGTTGGAACCACCTTCGCTCTGTGCTGCAGCGTCATCCCCATGGGATGGCTCAACTCGGTGGGGATTATGCAGGAAATCTCAGAGAATCTCCTATCGCAGGGAAACCTTAATAGACACAATCAAGTTGCCCGAGGTAAGACTACCCCGCAATGGTTCAGTGAACTTTTGGATGTCGCAAAAGCACAAGATAGGACTTGGTGGCATGTATATTTAGATAATTTTGCAGCTGGGGAGCGGGTGATCCCGGAGCACCCGTCGTCATGGGGCCGTGCTTGCCACGAAGCCGCCGAGCAGTGTTGGGCAGATGCTGGGGTAGCGATGTCAGAGAAGAAGAGAGTCTCTGGTGAGACCAGAGTTACAGAACTTGGTGCCGAAGTCGATGGAAACAACAGAACTTTAGGGTTGTCACCAAACAAGATGTTCAAGTTGGTTCAGGGAACCCTCTGGTTAATTCTTCAGAAGACTCTGAACCGCAAACATGTGCAGGTAAAGGCTGGCCGTTGGATGTTTGCGTTGCAATTTCGTCGCCCTGGAATGAGCATTTTTAACAGTGTATGGCAGTTTACTTCTGGAAACCAAAAGGTTACACTTAAGCTGTTGAACGAAGTACGAAATGAATTTTTATTAGCTACTACACTGTGCATGTCTTTGCATACTTTTCTGGGTGCGCAAGTATCCTCAAGGATCACGGCCAGTGATGCTTCACAAAAGGGTGGAGCTGTCGGCTTTGCTGACGAGCTCACCGCAACAGGTAAGGACTTTGTTGCTTCCACACGTTTGCTGGAGACCACCTTGGGTGACCATACCATTCCGGTCCTGTTGCTGTCTCTGTTCAATGGCATAGGAGGTTGCTTTCGATGTTACGATGTTGCGGGGCTAAACCCCATGGGACGGATTGCAGTAGAAAGAGACTCTGGGGCGAACCGAGTCACTACACAAAGATGGCCAGGCACTCTGATAGTAGATGATGTCCATAAAGTTACTTTGGAATTGATGAAAGAGTGGGCCAGAACATTTTTGCGGATACAGGAAATTCATGTCTGGGCTGGATGGCCGTGTGTCGACTTGTCACGGGTCCGTGCCTTCAGACAAAACTTGGCTGGACGGGATAGCGGTCTTTTCTGGTTAATCCCCAACATTCTGAAAAACTTGGAAACAGCTTTTGGAATCCATGTGAAAATCAAGTTCGTCCTGGAAAACGTTGCAAGCATGGATGAAACTGCAGCATCAGAAATCACTTCAGTAATGGGTGTAGTTCCTTACATGTTGGATCCCGTTTCAGCTGTTCCGATGAGACGTCCCCGGTTTTGCTGGAGTTCAGAATCCGTTGAAAGCTGCTTTTCGGATGTGACAGTTGAACCGCGACGCTATTGGCGTCAAGTTGTTTGTGAGGCCGAATATCCTTCCACTTCACAATGGCTCACCCCAGGGTACACATGGGAAGGTGAACAGGTTGGTGCCGTGTTTCCTACGGTGATGAAGAGCATCCCACGGGACTGGCCCCCTCCAAAGCCAGCGGGGCTAGAGAAGTGTTCTCGCGAGTGCAAAATCAGGTGGCAAGAAGACCAATTCAGATACCCACCATACCAATACCACAGCAACTATTTAATTACTTCACCAACAACATGGCGTCTACTTTCAGCTGATGAAAAAGAATTACTTTTGGGATATGGATTTGAACATACAAAAGTCTGTTGGCCAGCGTCCCGAGTGAAACAGAACAGAGTGGGGTTCAGCGACGCACGACATTCCTACTTAGGGGACAGTTTCTCAATTTTCAGTTTCGTCATTATGGCAGTTGCATGTTCAAGGCAATGGCTACCCCAATTACCTTACAAATTGCTGGTTCAACGGATGGGTTTGGCCCCAGGTTTTCGTGCTCATCTGCGGTTGAAAGCTCCCTTGTTCAGGGGTTTCTCCTACGGTTCTTCCCCGATTCCACAGTCTCTATCAGTGATGGATCTCAATCGTTTGCTGTTGCGTCGCACGAACCACACAGGATCCGACATTCGGATCATCACAGGTGAGATTTTAAGTTCAAAAGTTTTTCCCCGAGAATCGGTCTCGGCTCACTGGTGGAAGTGGCAAGATGGTTTCAGTGTTCATTGGAAGAATCATAATCATATAAATGTTTTGGAGCTGGAAGCGATTTTATTAGCAATCAAGCATCAAATCACTCATTTCCAAACTACTGATTCCCGCATATTCCATTTATCAGATTCATACGTGTGCATCAGTGTGGTTTCAAAGGGACGTTCAAGTAGTCGGCAACTCCAGAGAATCTTGAAGAAGATTGCAGCTTTATTATTAGCACATGGCTTACAAATTATCATTGCGCATGTTGACAGTAGCGATAATCCCACAGACCTCGCTTCACGCAAGTGATGGTAGCCAGGGTGTTCGCTGGGCGTTTTTCCCGTGCAGAACGCATTCGCCAACGTCAAAACATTGACCTTGATGATGCTGCATTAACAGATGCTACTAAGACACGGTACTATATGGCCCTAAGGAAGTTACTGCCCACCTTAGAGCGTTGTGAGCTCTTGCATGAGATGGATGACAAAGTCTGTGTGTGGATTCACCGAATGTGGAAGCAAGGCGAACCGTCACTAACAATAGGTGACGCTTTGTCAGCATTGCATTTCTTCCAGCCTTGGACCAAGAGGCGACTTCCCCACAGTTGGAAGTTATTCGCAGTGTGGCGCAAGATCGAAATTCCTTGCCGTGCTCCCCCGTTAACGTGGGAGCTGGTACAAGCAATGGCCAACTATGAATTGGAGCGCTGCCATCTGGAGATGGCTTGTTTGCTTCTCATTTCATTCCATTGCTTGCTCCGGACAGGTGAGGCTTTGAAATTGACAACAGCGGACTTGGTTCTTGGTCCTCATACTGGTATTTGTCGTTTACAAGATACAAAATCTGGACGACGCAATGGTGCCAATGAAGCAATTTCCATCACAAATGTGATAGTTTTGGAATTTGTCACCGCTTTGTATCAATTGCGGCGTCAAACCCGTTTGGAATTCGCTCCAATTTGGAATCAAAGTTCAGCCGCTTTCAGAAAACGGTTTCGCTTTTTGATGAAGAAGTTCGGTCTGGAGTCCCATGACTTCAGGCCATACTCGCTCCGCAGGGGTGGGGCAACCCGCCTGTTTCAGGTGACAGGTTCAATGGAAGCAGCGCTCCTTAGAGGACGTTGGTCCTCTGGGCGTGTTGCCCGAGTTTACATCAGCGATGCACTGTCGCATTTGCCACGTATCCGTATGTCCCCCTATACCCTTCAAATGTTGAGTAAATATTCTCAACACTAGCCCTTTAGGCTAGCGTGCACTCTCGTTTCCTCGGTGGGGTGCGTGGAAGAGAGCTTGTGAGGGGTGAAAAGAGCTGAGTTTTCACCTCGTGCTCTCTTCAAACGTTGCTTGAGAAATCCTTTGACCTCTTCCATGAGGCACAATGTGATCGTTTGAAATATCCTCTACCATGAGGTTCGAAATGTGTTCTCCTACCATGGAGATTTGTGAAAGAATTCATTCACTTGGCTGAGACAAATGTCTCTTACCAAGCCAACGTCCTTGGCGAAGGAGTGAAAAGAGCGAGTACAAGATAGTTCCTTGAACAGTTTGTAGGAGCGATTGGCATGACTAAGCTGTATGGCGGCATTTAGGCTCATCAGCGCCCTCCCTCTTCCACCCTTGGAAGAGAGCTTGTGAGGGGTGAAAAGAGCTGAGTTTTCACCTCGTGCTCTCTTCAAACGTTGCTTGAGAAATCCTTTGACCTCTTCCATGAGGCACAACGTGATCGTTTGAAATATCCTCTACCATGAGGTTCGAAATGTGTTCTCCTACCATGGAGATTTGTGAAAGAATTCATTCACTTGGCTGAGACAAATGTCTCTTACCAAGCCAACGTCCTTGGCGAAGGAGTGAAAAGAGCGAGTACAAGAAATTATGATAGGCAGATTGTCAGATTGTGTGAAGTTATCCAAGTGATTGGTTGTCTCTGCCAATCTGCACAGAGTGATGTGTTTCATATTATGTTTGCATTGAAGGTCTTGTTCCTTTCTCAAAAACATCTATGTTTGGGTTCTTGTGTCCTAGCAACGCAGTGCGGATAGGGATGCAATACCAGGGTTGGGTTGCAGTAGTCATTGCTGCTTTGATTCACGGGGTCCTTGTTTTTTCTTGGTCATTCTTGAATGATTGTCTTCATGGTTATTCGTTTTTAAGAATCAATCGTCAATGGTCAGGAGGAACTCTGCGCTGATAGTTCTTGTCAATTGTTGTACATGGTTAATCAACCGTAACCAACCGTAGCTTGTTCATGTCATCCTCCAGATTCTTCCAGTGCGAGGCCAAGCATTTGCAAGAACTCGAAACAAAAGTGCTGCCTCTCCGAGAGAATTGTGCACAACTGGCTGAACGCCACCTGGCTGGTGGTCAAAGTCATTGCTGTGAATATCTCAAGATTTTGGTGTCATCATTGCTTCTGATTTAGGGTTTCCACATTTGACATTGCTACATATTGCCTTGCTACATCAGGCATCATATTGCTACATCAGGCATCATAGTGCTGCATATGGCTACATATTGCTACATCAGGCATCGTATTTCAAGAGACTCGAAGGACTCGAAAGGTTCAACTTGTGACATCGGTCATGGCTAGCGCTGCACCTCTTGTTCTTCCCAGGTGAGCTGCAGCTGGTGGTCCAGGACAGAATCTCAAAATTGTGCCGGCCGACGGCGTGTATGGTGCCTACCGTTTGTTAATTTATTTTTTTTTCTGGTGAAGGACCTTTGACCCATGTCTGTTGCGGTGCCATGACATTTTGCACAGCAGCAACAAGGCTTTCCGTTTCTTGTCTCTTTGCATGAGCGAGTGCTCCAACGGGAAAAACAGCCCGAACACAGCAATCGCATCTCGTTCTGTTATTGAAATTCTTCAGCTGGAGGCATTTGGTATCTGCTCGCCTTCACTTGGGCTCAACATTTTCATGCCTTTCAGACAGGAGCAATTGGATCGCCACCGTTCACCGTCTCCTCTTCGGCAGGTGGTGCCTTGGGCATTTCTTGCTTCGAACATATTGATTAGGACTCGGTTTTCCCAAAGTGTTGTGATTATGGACACTGATGAGCGCATGAAACAGGTCTTAAGGGAAGAAGTGATAAGCAGTGCATTTGGTGGAAAAGTAGTAGGCGCCAAGAGAAACACATGAGGTGCACCCAATGGAGCAAAGTAGTGTAGGCACAGACAAAGTGCAAGAGGGAGGGGCAGCTTTGAGCCCGATCAGTCACCCGGGCACAATTAGAGAAAAACATCAAAACAGATTTGAGGGCGAGAATTTGTGGCACGAAGCAATTGTGAATCTGAAAGCAATTTCAAAGAAGGGGATCCTGGGGATTCTCCTAAGATCTCCAGTTTGAGAGTCCAATTTTGGGTGAACGAGGTACCGTTGAGCCCTGTCACATCCTCTCCCTTGCGAGTCGCTGTGGGACCAGGCACAGCATAGCCATTGCACCATTTCACGGCCATAGCCACTGCGTTGTGATCGCAGCTCTTGGACATCCTGGTGGTCCGAACCTTTGCGCAGCTGCCAAGGCCGGAGCTTCTTGGAGCTTTGCTATGCTTTTATATCCATGTGTGTATTTATTTATATCGATATAAATAAATAATTATGTAATATATACATATATCATATATATATATATATATTTATACATAAAAAACATATAGTGGTAGATTTATATTGATAAAGACCCAATATTAGATAGTAAATCTCCATCTATTCATGGCTAAACTGGTGGCGGAATATTAATATGGATCTTTCATATTTTTTTTGAGATTTTTCTTTTCATTGTTCAGCATTGAGTTTTCTTTGTCAGGGCCCGGCATCCTTCGCGCTCCCCAGGGCTGCGCCAAAGCCATTGCCAGTTCTGGTTGGAAGCATGAGACGAATGTAAGCTGAACTTAGTCCCTTGATATCCTTCATGATTGGTACGCTTTTAATGCTTGTACCGACTGTTAATGATCTTGGCAGAGCTTGGCACCAATTCAGAAGAATTTCTGTTGACGTGTCGGTCTGCCATTTTGTTTTTGGCCAAAGAAGCCAAGAAGGATGTAGATGCAGAGGTGCAAAGAGCTGCTACTGGGACATTAGTCACTAGATGCTTCATGACGCCGCAACCTTTTCATAAAAGACAATCTTGACATATCCAGCTGAGAAAGTTCTCTGAATCTGCTAGTTCAGAGTTCAAGCCAGGTTGAGCGAACTGAGTTGGAGGACAACCGAGCTTGGACTCTTGTTGCAGTCTACGCTGCTGATGCAGATGGAGTTTTGGAGCATCTCTTCATCTCTTCTGTTCTCACAGATTTTCTTCATTTTCTTCTACATCTCTTCCAATTTGGAATGATTCTACCCCCAATGGTCTTTGGTACATCTTGGCCCAATCGGTTCTTTTCAATTGAAGCACAAGATTGTAAATTGGATGCTAGGTTCCCGTTGGCCTTACCTAACCGAGCGGTTAACCAGTCTCTGCCC
This sequence comes from Symbiodinium kawagutii, assembly GCA_009767595.1. Lineage (NCBI taxonomy): Eukaryota > Dinophyceae > Suessiales > Symbiodiniaceae > Symbiodinium > Symbiodinium kawagutii. Next base: position 364,104 of record VSDK01027233.1, on the reverse strand, counting down.
ATCCCTTTAGCACAGTTTTTGGATGTTTTTGGACCCCATTTTCGGCGGCATGTTTGAGCAGATTTGGCAACCAAACAGAGATCCATTCTTCAAAAACATGCAAGAAGCAGCTCGAAAAATCCGAGGGACATTCTCACAGCCTGTTCTGTCGTAGGAACACTTCGAAAAGTTCGGACGAGTTGTAGATGTTTGGATCGCAAGACAACCGCCTGGGTGCGGGCCTCCTGCGCCCTCATGGGATACTGATATCCTAGTACAGCCAGTTCCACGATGAACATTTGGGCTGAGGTTTGCATTTGTGACGATGGATGACGAGAAGGAAGCGCAGGCAAAACTCAACAAGTTGCTGTCGTGATTTGAGTTTTTGTCATTGCAGCACATGGTGCAAAGGCATTGCGAAGGCAGTGCTTCCTGGTGATTCGATTCTGCAAGGAAGCTGTGAAAGAGCTTGAAGGAGCCAAAGTTGCTGGTGAGCGAATCCGCGTTGAGGCACTGCAGGTCTGCTTCTTGATGACTCCTCACTTTCAGCCTTCTGGAGGTCTCCAAGGGTGGCGAAACCAAGAAAAATAACGCACCACGTGGCGGCAAAGACTCCAGGACGGAAAGAACCTCCTGGAGAAGACTCAAGCGGGCTCATTTGAGAGAAGACTCTTGCTGCGGTGGTCATGGTTGATTAAGTACTGATTTTTGCCAGGTTCTTTCCGATTTCTCAACCCTATGTGTGTAGATAGCTCCCGTTTGGCAAATAGATCCCGGCCCAAAGCTCCTTACTACACGAGACTCAGACCTGCAGGAGTCGAAGTCGACGTGGGAGCCCTCAGAGCGACGATTCTTACGTGCTTCTTCCGGCGTTGAAGTCAGAAGACCAGGGTAGCTGCTGTGAACTAGTCTACTCATGTTTACTCTTGATCATGTTACTGTGGATACAGTACATTGTCCCATTTTACCATTGCATACCATTGCCATGTCTACTATATATCTTTAACTGTTTTTACTGATGGGACATCCATATTGATGAGTGAGCCTGGTGTATTGATATATAGATTTACCATGGTGTACCATTAGCCCAGGCGGCGGCCGAGGCCGCCGAAAAAGCAGGCACGCAGCATGCCCCAAAGTCCCTCAGGGGAGCTTTTCATGTCCTCCAAAGGGGGTTAGGTCAGCAGGTGTCAGCAGATTTCAAGAAACATTCAGGGGCCTGGGCGGCCTGGGACCTTTAATCGTTGGGTGTGAAGGCGAAGTCCGAGTTACTCGTCCTACTCAGACTCACGCTCGTGAGAGGCTTAGTGGATCTGACAAAAGGATCTCTTTGTGTGGCCTTTTTGGGAGGAACGAAGATGTCACATGATGTCTCCATGTCTTGCTCCAGCTTGTCTCATCTTGGCTCAGAGTCATATGTATACATATATATATATAGATATCACATGATGTAATATAGGTGTATGAATCAAATCGACATGTGAGGCTATGCGAGGGAATGACCTTAAAACCAAGCAGAGCAATTCTACATAACCAAAGAAGAACACTGTACTGGAGTCTGGGGTTGATAATGAAAGCTCATTTTGGTGAAACAAGAGATGGTCTGAGCAGAGTCCTTCAGGAACGGAGAAGTGCTGACCTAAGCACAGAAAGAACTCCAATGTCGGTGGTGACAGGAAACCCTTGCGGAGATGGGCTTCTGGCCAGCAACTTTGGCCGGTGCTCCAAGCTGATTCTTCTGCGGTGCATTGCCCACAAAATGGGGTCCTTGCGCGGTTTCCAAACCAAAAGTTAAATGCTGCGCAATGGGCAGCGTTTCCGAAAGCATTCAAACACAGAATGTGACACTTATGACACTTGTAATAGGCCTTCTCCGCTTGCAATGGCCATAAGAGCCTTTTGCCTCCGGTGGCCATGCGCATGCCATGCTGGCAATGCTGGCAGGGCCGATTTCAACACGAGTCTCATGAAATGCTGCAACGGCATTGCACGAATCTGGGACTCCAAGCGATCGCCGCTGAGCAAGAACCTGTTTCAGATCTGATCTTTTGGCATCACTCGATGCATTGATCAATGCTTCATGAAGCTGAGATGTATTTGGTTGCTTTGTCCAGGAATCCATGACTTGGAAAAATGATGAAAAACGTGGGATGTCGAGGCATTTTCCCACCTCCAGCCATATTTTGTTCAGCTCATCGAGCCGTTTGATTTGCGCCCCAGAGAGTCCAGGCCTCATGCAGCTATACAAAATGTGCACACGCCTATTTTAGTACAAGTGCTTCAAGAGGCTTCAAGTATTCACTGAAAACAAAGCTGGCTGAACTAGCACAAGTGGCAAACCATGATCATAGGAACCTGGATGAGTAGAACCCGCATGAAGGTAGAACTGCACCGCATCCTTTGGAAACCTACACGTCTTGTGGGCAGTCCAGCCCTGAGGCTCCCGGCATTCAAACATGCGCTGGCATCATGCGGTACAAAGTACGGATTTTAAATCGTTACACAGGAGCTAAATGGAGCTAGGACACCGAATTTTGTGAAACAGTCATAAAGTCTAGCATTGAGATACAGGCAGTTGGAGTAGCCTCGAGTCATTTTGCCTTTGAGATCACCTTTTGTACTTTTGAGTTTTCTGTTTCCAGAACTGGATCCAGCCAATGCAAGTATCCTCCATATGGCTTGGGCCTTGGATGCTCCGGTTTGGTATATTTTGCTGCAGCTTCTTGGCAGAGCTGTGGAGCCGCAGAGGCCCATCCTCGAAGCAGCGAGATTGCTTGCGCCTCATTCACACTCTGATTTTGTCTAAAGTGCAGCTGATTTTAGCTGTGTAGAGTCAGTGTAGAGTTCATGTCAAACTCAGGCCATGCTCATGGCAGAGCATGCAAGGTGGGCTCAGCGAGATGCACTTAAGGCCGGAAACATGTTCTCCAAAGTGTGCCAGACGTGTTGAAAAAAAAGATCCAAATATGAAACTCCCAATCTACTTGAACCGAGTTGAAGAGGCAATCGTGGACATGGACCTCAAGATCTTACTGGAGACATGCCATTTTTTGAAACATCCTGAGTGGGACAGGCACTCTACTTGGCAGCATCGGACTCGAATCAGGTTCCTGCAGATTCCGATCTGAGTTTGGCAACTTTGAATCTTCCAACACTAGAAAAATTGGATGACGGTGATCATTATGAGAAGGTTTCCAAAATTGTAGACACCACAAAAGAGAGCACAGTTCCACGCGCGCAGAAACCATGCCTTGGAACAAACACCAGCAATCCACGCTTTGAGACAGCTATGCGCTCCGGCCACCTCTTCAGAAGTATATAAGCTTTTTTGCTTCTCTTTTTGCCACTTTTCCTTTGCTACTTTGCTTGTGCCACTTTCTCCCTCTATCTCTCTCTCTCTTCTACTCTATATTGTTATCTATTATTCCTTCTCTTCTAGTCTATTCTATTCTCTGTTCTCTACTATTCCTTTCTTCTCGCTCTCTCTCTCTCTCTTTGTGTTTCTCTCTCTCTCTCTCTTTCTTTCTCTTTCTCTCTTTTTTATTCTTTTTCTCCCTTTCTATCATTTTCTATCCATTTCATTTTTCATTTCATCTATTTCATTCCCTGTTTGTTTGCTTCGCTTTGCTTTGCTTCGAGGCTTCTGAAGCTGCACAGCGAGCAAATGCAGCTGTGATGCAGGTGGGCTCATGGGCTCATCGGTTAGATACTTTGCAGCGCTTGGGGGCCAGGCCATGCGCCAGCCGAACTCAAGCTTTCCAGCATGGGGCTTGGATGTGCTTAGATGTGCTTAGATGTGCTTAGACGGTCAGCAGTTTTAAGGGTTGGATATGGTATCAAAGCCAAAATGGACAGCCTGGACTGGCATCTCTTACATCCAATTCTTGGGCAACAATGTTTAGAACTAAGATCATGCAAATGAACCGAATGAATGTCAATGAATTCTTGATTGCGACTTGATGAAAGAGATACTCCATGCAAGTCTGTGCTCACCGGTTGGAGTGCTACCCCGGACAAGACCCAATGGCCCTCCACAAGTTGATGTCATTTATGACATTTGTAGAACTCTAATGGCGACAAGGGAGCCCTTTGACAGGCCTCACAGGGGTCGAAATAATAAACATGGTATGTTTTTGTTGTGGGACCTATATTGTTTGAAACCAACGGGAAGGAAAGGAACAAACAAGAGAAAAGGAGAGGAATCGAAGGAGAAGGAAAAGAAAAGACAAGGGAGAGAAAAGAAAGGAAGCAAAAACAGGTTGCCCCAGCTATTCCCTTTTGGAAAGATGGAGGCTTTGCTCGATACTGTTGATCTTGGGAAATTGGGCAATGACTCGTTTAAGTTCTTGGTGGTCAAGACATATTGAGAATGGCAATCATTTGAGCTCAGAATGAGTTTTTTCAATCAGAATGGTTCCTCGAAATCTACCTCTTCATTCGTTGCGAAGCGTGCTTCTTGCTATGAAGTAGATATTGGCATCATGAGTGGAGGATAGATGAGGCTGTGGAATCAGTTTTCTCAATCAAGGGGTGCTTGGCGAACTGATTAGTGGGTGACTCTTGACTGATGGGTTAGTACCGATGAGTTAGATTCAGTAACTCTAAACTGATTGGACCAATTGGATCCGATTGGTTCGTTTGGTGTGTCATCTTCGACTCACTTTTGACGGTCGAGGTCTACGATGAAAAGCCGTTGCCCATGGAGCCATGGCTTGCTGCTGAAAGGTGGCCCACAGAAACTTGGCGCAGCCTTGGTACTGAAAACACCACGGGGTCATGAAACGACTGAGAAGTTTTCACCTCGAAAAACCTCCCAGAAAACCTCAACAAGCTGAGACTTCACGAGTTTGAGTTTCAACATTAACATGTCGCAGATGCCTCAAAAGAAAAGGGTTGTCGGTTGTTTGATCCCAGTCTTCGTCCGAGAATTCCTTTCTGGTCAGGATCCACCAGATCCCCTGCGGACCATGCCATTGGGAAATTCTGCTCCTGGAGTTCACTTGGAAAGGTCAGACCATGCAGTCGTGGGGTGAAGGAATTTCCTACAAGACGTGCCTTTCGTAAGCGACTCCAACTGAAACTCCTAGAGACGCCCAGAGATTCCTAGAGACTCCTAGAGACTCCTGGACTTCCCAAAGGTTGGCTCAGTGGTTCCAACTTCATCCACCAGCTCCAGCTGCTGAGCCTGCCGCATACCCAGGTACCACAGCCCTTCAAAGGGGTTGACTGTTTGATTTAATGTTTGATTTAATGTTTGTTTAAGTGATTTTAAGTGTTCACCGCAATCACACACACACACACAATGGGGACACTATGCATGGCATACTTGGAGTGCCGAGGTAGATCACATCAATGTGAAGCCTCCTGCAGACTATTCAATGGCAACGAATTCCCAGGTTGGGGCACAAGTGTGGCAGGGCCGAGCTGTCACAACCATTTCAGAACGTCAGACGGTGAAGAAGCCTTTTCAATCCTTTTCCTACCACTGGGCAGTGCATTTGGAATGCATGGTGTCTACATGCTTGAAGCTGCTTGGTGTTTTGCAAACTGACCTTTGTTCCTCCCATCATCACAATGGCGGAAGGTTAACACAGTGGTTTCAAATGAACTGATTTCAAAACAATACAGTGGGAGGGGCCCGTCTGATGGCTTTTCCCCAAGGATACGAAGGGTCCCTGAGGAGGTTGATGTGCAACTTGCCACTTAAGACGGGAACAATGTGTTCTGTTTTTCCTGAATTGTACGTATGCGAAACCTGAATAATTACTTACCCCAAATTATCCCAAACATAACTTCGAGCAACATATTTCTGTAATTATAAACCCTCTTCATTGAGTATCAATGTCGGCACCAGCCCCTCCCCAGCCCTTCACCAGCCCCTCACCAGCCCCTCACCAGCCCCTCAGCACAATCACCACAATCACCGGACTCACCACGACCACCACCACCACGCTAGATGTCAGGTGTCAAGAAGCAGTGAAGGTTCGGTGTCGGCAGTTCAGGTGAGGACACGGGACTGTGTAAGCCATGTTGATGGACGACAATTCACAAGTTCATAAGATCTTCATAAGATTTTCATAAGTAAACCTGCTGGGTGAGCTACGTTTTGGCTGCAACCAATTGCATTGCAGGCTCCTCGGATGCCACACCGGGCGCCCGCGCCAGTTCCATTCCTATCTGGGAAAGATCCATACATCAGCTCTGGCCTTGGTGCCTTTGGTCAGCAGCCTCAGCATTTTGGATGTCCGTTTATGTCCATTTGGGCAGAGGAAAGCCTCCGCCACCACGGAGTCCGGATGACGACCCAGATCCTTCGCCGGACCGGATCTTGACATCAAGTTTTGCTTCAAAAATTCAACAGTCTTGAGGCAAAGACGTGGTGATGATGGATTTTGATGTCATGATGTCTCATGATGTCTGATGCTTTAGGCAAAAGCATGACGGTCATGACCGCTGTGCGCAGGATCAACTGATGCCGCCATCACCTGGTCAAGCCCTTCCAGAGGGAGGACTCCGAGTGATGCTTTGCGAGAAAATTCCGCGGTTTCAATGCATGAAAGCATGGAAAGGGTCTTTGATGGTCTGCTTATTGTGTGGAGTAACCTGAGATTGGGAGTTTAAGGTTTTATGCTTTGGCGTTGCATTTCAGGACTTCCGCCACCACTGGAACCTCCGGCAAGCCAATTGTGCGTGAGCGAGAGTGTCCTCATCAGTCTTGTACTAAGAATGAGACGTGAAGAGATATTCAGAGCTGGATCAAACGAGTGAAGCTTATAACGGTGCCTTGTTTTTTGGCGTTGGTGAGCCGTCTCTAAGGCTGTTCTCTGCTGGAAACTGCCAGAACCCTAGCCTTACAGATGCAGGATCTAAGATACCTACAGGTTTTTGGATTTGTCCCTAGCACAGTTTTTGTCACCGAAAGTTCAGACATTTTCAGACAAATTGGATCTGATTGGTCACTGCACAAAGGCTCTCTCAATGAAGAGAAGGACTGAGTGAATGGTTTCTTCAGCATGGCAAATGCTGAGACTTGCTTGTTGCAGGAGGCTGCAGCGACAGGATGACATGAAAAAGGCAGGTCCTGTTGAGTGGGTTCTTCCAAACAGCATTCCAACGCGCAGGGTGAATTAGCATGCAGGTGAAAGCCCTATTCAGAGCAACTGTATATGTTCGTTTTTCATGTGCAGCAACGCTGACTGGCAGTTCTTTTGTCCAACCTCAACGACCGTTTGCTGACGCGGCGGTTTTTTTTTGATTCGGCCCAAATTCCAGCTGGTGACAAATCTGGCCAAAGGAGCCACTTAGATCCAAATAGACCTTCTCTTGCACCTGATGATTCTGCGTGCCTCAAAGTAAGGTAACAGAAAAAGAGTGCTGCGGTGAGCAGAAAGCAATTCAGCAGTTTGCCTTGATGTGATCCTAGGTGACATGGCAAGCATCAAAACGTTTTTAGCCTATTTGATAATTTGATATTCAACATCTTCAAAAGTCAAACGTCACAGCTTTGAACATGTGCCCGTAGTCAGGCGTGGACGTCGCAGACGCCGCTGAGAGCCGGCTCAGTGATGTTGGTAAGGGCTGCCATTTAAGGGTGGCCCACTTAAAATGTGCCGCAAGTTTCATGTCTCTTCACGTTTGATGATGTTTGTCACCAGGCTTCTAGTACGTGACAACAGGTTCCAAATGGAAAAAAAAACAACTTTTTCACAAAAGCAAGTTGAGATGCCTTCCAGTAGGTAAGCACAGCACCTCAAGAGCAACTTGTGCGAAAGAAGCTGGTTTCTGGCAAGGGATTCGTTCAGGAGGAGCAAGGTCCTCCCAATACTTGCGCTAATCGGCTAACCGCCAAGACATCAATCTGGCTTGGGGGGAGCAAACAGAGGATTTGCTCCGCCACTATGATCAATCTCAGATGCGAGGTCAAGGGTGTAAAATAGTTCGCAAGTGTACTTCGTATTCCACTTGTCGTCAGACACTTGTCGTCAATTTTGTGGCAATGAGCTGTGCAAGAATAGCCAATTTGTGACAGCGGGACCGTGTGTTGTTGCCTGCTGATCTATCAAACAGCTTTTACAACCGGACAAGAACGTAATATTGCAAGATTGCTTGCAAGGTGTGTGCAAGCTTTGTATTTCCGCAAACTGAATGCCAAAGGATTTCAGATCATTTAGGCTATAACATGCTATAACGCTAAAATGAAACTGGTCTCTGAGAGCAGTGCTTACACACAAATAGGCTTCAAATTGAAACAAAATCACTGATGTTACGTGTAAAATGTGAAAGTATGGAAGCCTTTTTTGGTTTTGATTTCCGTTTCTGTGTTTCTACACAGCAGGAATAGCTGCAGGAATAGCAGCATTTTGCAGCATTGGGTGCAGTTACCTTTGTTCAATATTCACCTTTGGGGCCATGGACCTCTTTCTGCAAGCCTGCCCGGGCTGTTCTGTGCTGTCTGCAGGACTATTATTCGTATGGTTGGAGTGCTTCTGTTTGACACGCATATCCACACAGGATATCTGAACTATGAGCTGTAACCTCTGCAGGTGTAGAAACAAAGGAGCCAGGGTGTCGAACAGAGATGCATTTGATCACCAAGTACATAAGGATACATAAGGTATATAGCCGAACAGATTGCAGATTCCAGGATCAAGATGCTCCCAGCGCCTCGCTTGCAAAAAACGATTCTAAAGTTTCCAATTGAGGATTTCCATGGATTTCCTATACCGAGGTCTTGGACTCCGTCTTCTCCAAGGATTCGAAGCCCCAGATGTGAGTCCCGATTTCCGCTGTTCGCGGCAGCTACGCAGCTGCTCTGGGGAGGCGACAGGCACGCTCCAGAATTGTTCGGTCGGCGACCAACATTGATTTGGAGGCAGGTGAAAAGGTGGTCGGCATTGATTTGGGCACCACGAACTCTGCAGTTGCTGCCTTGGAAGCTGGAAAGGCTACGGTGATTCCGGGTTCGGATGGTGGTCGAACTACACCCAGTGTAGTGGCGTACGCCAAGACGGGTGAAATGTTGGTTGGACAAAAGGCCAAGCGCCAAGCTGTGGTGAACCCAGGCAACACTTTTTCGTCGGTGAAGCGATTCATCGGCAGATTGAGGACCGAGGTGGAAGAAGAAGCGACGGAGGTTTCTTACCAAATAGCTGACCAGTCAGATGCGCTGGGAGTTCGAATATATTGTCCTTACTTGGAGAAGGAATTGGCGCCTGAAGAGATTTCTGCGCAAGTACTGCGAAGACTTGCATCTGATGCCGCAAGGTACCTGTCAGCTGATGTCAAAAAGGCTGTCATCACAGTGCCAGCTTATTTCAATGACTCGCAGCGACAGGCGACCAAAGATGCTGGGGCGATTGCAGGGCTCGAGGTACTGCGAATTGTTAACGAACCCACTGCTGCCTCATTAGCCTATGGCCTGGAGATGCGAGATAATGAGACGATTTTAGTATTTGACCTGGGTGGGGGAACTTTCGATGTATCTGTTCTTGTTGTGGGTGGTGGTGTTTGTGAAGTGCTTGCTACAAGTGGTGACACGAAGCTCGGTGGTGACAACTTTGACAAATGTATAGTCGATGCTCGGCTCCTGGAAGTTTCCAGCAACTTTTCGAGAACTTTCGGGCGTTATTGGATGTATGTGGTTCAGAGGTTCAGGCATATTTGAACTCACTACTCCCAGAAACTATGGTGTTTGCCTTTATCATTTTATTTGTCGAACAAATGTTGCAATATTTGTTCGCTTTTGGACGGGGAAGGTTCTTGCATTTTTGAGGACTGGCTGGCCAACAAATTTGCATCGCGCGAGAGCATAGATCTTCGGACTGATCCACAGAGCTTGCAACGGCTGACAGAGGCTGCCGAAAAGGCCAAGATCGAGCTTTCAAGTCTACTCTTCACAACGAATCCTGGCAGCCAGGTCTCCTGGATGTCTCCCAGGCAGAAGCCCACAAACACGGATCTCATATATCTCATGCTTTGCTTAGTCTATTGGGAAATATGGGGAACCAGGAATCCCTTTGGTGAGGTGTGAGGTCAATCTGATTTTTCTGTGGATGCAAAAACATTTTTTTTGGACTTCTTTTTGGTTTTCCTCCACTGCTTCTGTGGTTTCTGTGGCTCGGTGGCTTTTGTGGCTTCTCAGCTTTTGCTGGAATCTATGGCTTCTTTGGCTTAACCTTTCTGCTTCATGTGGCGTCGTTGTCCAACAATGTGGGTCTATTTCAAGAAGAAAACGCCATATACATTCACACAACCAACAATAAAGTTGAGGTGTAATTATAGGCTCGCCTATATTTCATTATATTTCTGCGTACGACCTCTGTGAGGAGATGGCTCAATACTTCTGCGGCTACGGGCGACACAAACACCAACACCACCGCCACAACAGCCACCACAACCATGAACTCTGGGGTGGTTTACATAGTTGGAGGGAGGGCTGTTCTCCGTTTTGGTTGGCAAGCTGGTCTGTTGGATCTTTGTTGGTCGGTTGTGTGCCGCCGGAGGCGCTGTGCCCTTCCCCCGGATCCCCTTCCCGAAATGCGCCATGAAATCTCCCAACACTGCGACACGGCGCCTGCTATCGACTTCCCCGGAGACGCCGAGCACAGAACGAACAACAGCAACAAAAACGAGAACAACAGCAGCAGCTGCAACCCGAACAAGAACACCTGCACTACACTAAAGTGACCACGACCGCACCAACCCCGCCAACAGCAGCAGCAACAACAGGCCTTTGCTCTGCAAATGCAATTCCAAAGAGATGAATTCACAGGTGTCAGCTGAAAATCCCGTGCGACATGAAAGGTGTGAGCTCAAATAAGTTTACCAAAGTGCTGCAAATACCGCTAGATCAAAAGCCAAAAAAAAGAAACAATCTCAAATTGAAAGTACACCTCAAGCAAAATAAGTGTGGAGCGCTAAATGAGAAAGCCTAACACCCGGATGCAGTCTGTGATACGTATTTGCAGGATGTTTTCACCGGCCAGGCAGGCGTCCTTGTACTCTATCTCGCGCATTTCCGTGTTCTATGCGTTGGTTATGACATGTTTTTTTCATGGTTGAGCCTGAGCCGTTTCTGCACATGCAACAGCGACATGTTGCCAATCTTGTTTGCCTAAAAGTTGGAAGAGCCGTGGAAGTGTCGACAACAATGCTCTCAATCTCAGGATTTCTCTCCCCTTTATCGCCGTGGACGACAACGGTTCTCCACTGCAACTTGAGGAGGAGCTCAGTCGAGAAGAGTTCGAGAGGATATGTGCACCGCTGCTGGAAAGATTGAGGGATCCTGTGCAGAAGGCACTGAAAGATGCCGGTTTGAGATACAAGGATTTGGATGAGGTCGTGTTGCTCGGTTTGTATTCAAGTAGAGGTATTTGATGATTTTCTGACAGTCCTGCCCTTTTACTTTCAAGTTGCCCAGGCTTGTTGGCGGTTCAACCAGAATTTGTGCAGTTCAAGAGCTTGTCCGTGAGATGGTTGGAGGAAAAGAGTTGAATCAAAGCGTGTCTTGGACAGCAAACAGCTTCACTGTCTTGTTTTCCACAATAGGTTCCATGGAACAACGTCAGCATGTTACGGGCGGGACGTCGCGGAAATGCAGGTCTTGAACGAACTCTTAAAGCATCCTGAAGCCACTAAAAAATCTACTGAGTCTATTGTAGTATTGTAATCTATTGTAGTGTGCGTCTATTGTGCTTGCGTTGCATGAAACGGAATGAACAGTGACTAACAGTGAACATGTTCATGCAGATCCTCAGGGATTCCACTGGTCGGACATGGCATGGAGGTGAATCCTGACGAAGTAGTTGCTATGGGGGCAGCAGTTCAAGCGGGAGTTCTGGCCGGAGAAGTCAAGGACAAGTTGCTGGTGTGATGCAGTGCCAACAAAAGTGTTCAGACGCGACTTTAACCAGTGGGCATCAGTGGGCACTGATGGGTTCAGTAGTTGTGTTTTCAACTTGCCCATCAGTTGGTCAGCTGAGCTCCAGGATCTAGTGCTGCTTGATGTCATTCCCTTGTCACTTGGAGTGGCCAGTACCCCAGGTCTAGTCAGCCTAGCCATTGAACAGGTCTGTTTGTTTAATTTAAGACATTCTAGAATTTTCAACGCAAATTATTCTTTTGAGAACTTGCTTTGTGTTAAAAGTTTCTTCTGCCGAGGCTACCCATGATGGCCTGAGTTCAGTGTTCCTTCCGCGGAACACTCGGGTGCCAGTGAGGAAAACCAAGGCCTGTGCCTCTTGTGCCACATTTGCACAATGGACAAATGATACATCTAGATATATCCACATGCATCCATATACTATACAGATCCACAATCGTGTATCATCATGTCATTAGGTCCCTGGACAAGAGCCTGGCAATGACTTGACTTGACTGTTCAGATGGCTGTATCGCTGTATTGTGAGGTTCCCAGGGCCAGTGTTCCGACAGGTTTTCTCTACAGCCAAGGATAACCAGTCGCTTGTAACTGCGTGAAACTCAAAGGGCTTGAATGATTGGAGATCAGACGACTCAGCGACTCTTGTTGCTAAACTTAGCATGCTGAGGAACACGTTGGAAATCCCATCAGATCCCACCGTTTTCTTGCCTTTGTGAAAATAACGTACTCCTCAGGTGTAATGTGCGCTGCACACACACAAATACTCAAGCAACATGGCCACATGCATGTACCCATACCCATGCCAAGATCATCCTCCTACCCTACCTACAGTAGTGCTACAACAACAAATCCTACTGCTACCCACTACTACCAACTACTAGTAGTACTACCTACTACGCACGATGCTCTACCTACTATCTACCTCACACCTTCTACTTACTACCTGTTCCGGACACCCACTACCTACTCCTACCACCCACTCCCTTCTACCAACCACCTACTATCTACCATGCCCACTATCTACTTTACTACTTACTTCCTACAAAGTGACATTTGCTACCTCCAAACTTTTGACGACTCTGCACTGCATACTCCTACAAAGTACTCCTATCAAATTATTACTAACTACTGACGGCTGCTGCTGCTCCTCCTACTAGGGCTACAGCTCCCCTTAGTGCCATTGCTTCCGTTTGCTGCTGTCGCTGCTGCTACCGGAGCTACCATTACTGCACGAGTGCGACTACAGACTTCGCTATGACCGCAGATAACGCAGTGCATTGGCAGTGTTCAATTCCACTTGCAACCTCAGAACCACCACAGAGGACCCCATGTCATCCAAGGCATTACACCATTGAGAGTGAAGAGTCAGTGAAGTGATTGAAAAGTCCATTTTCGTTGTGAAAATTTGTGAAATGCTTGAGGTCGAGGTTGTGCAGGGTGAATTCCGCAGAGCTTCTCAAAACAAAGAACTCGGGGTGTTCCTTCTCGAAGGCGGAGTGGCGGAGTCTTATGGTGCAGGACTGTGCAGTTGTCATCGTAGCGCCACAGGAATTGCTCCAGCACCGGCAGGAATGGCTCAGATCGAGGCACGGCCTTGGTGTGCAAATTCCTGGGACAGCTTGGTACTTTGGAAATGCTTGGGACTCTGATGACAGTTGACCTTCCAAAATCACTTTAAAGCCTTTGTTGACCCCATTCAGGCTGTGCCATTCAGGTCTGTTTTTCAAAAAATTCTGTGATGATTTGGTCACTTGAGGTTACTTTTGACGTGGATAGCAATGGAATCCTCAGCGTTTGCGCCGTTGACAAAGCTACACGTCAGGACATACGCACTTCGCCAAAAGTCGCCAGTGATTGCCAGTGATGGTTTTCACATGTTTTCACCCATTGTTCTGTATTGAAAAGCTGGAACTGAGCAGTAAACTACCCATTGGCAAAGCTGAAGAAACACAGACTGAAGTACTTTGAAGCAACGCCACATCGGTGTTAGGAGAAACAAGTCACCATCTCGGGATCCTCCACACTTGCTCCAGCAGCTTGGATTTCTCTTCGTATTTCTGTGTGTCAATTTTGAGCATCGAACTTTCTGTCAGACCGATCTTTTCGAATTTTTCGATCCTTTCTTGGGCGAATCAGAGAGATTCATTGCACAAGTCAAAGGGTGCGGCTACTCAGGAGGATGTTCAAGAAAAAGTGAAGGAGGCTAGACTCTTCTCTACCATTGCTATGGAGCTCGCCCTAGTGAGCCACGATGCGCCATGCGTTTCACTGCGACGAAGGCACGGCAGAAAGCTGCGGAAGAAGCAGCATTTGAAGCAGTTGGGAACTCAGATGTCCAGCTTAAAGACGATTTGAAGAGGCCGAGGGGATCTTGGGATTGTAACATGGCCAGATGGCAATGGCATGGGGCCATGCTATGCCAAAACCCGTCGTCCGAGTTGGCCATGGTGAAGAACGACGCAGAATCAGCGGCATTTGCAGTTGAACGGCTGTTGAGGTGGCCTTGTTGCAGCTGCATAAAGATTCTCAAAGTCTCCGTCGAAATCTGCATATAAGCCTTCCAACTATAGATTCCAGTATTCTTAGTATTCTTACCGGTGCAACTTGTCAGTGGGCACTGCCAGGGATCAATCCAAGAAGCTGAAACCGGCCAAAGTTGAGGCAATCTTTGCACTCGCTGAGATGTGGATCAAATACGCAGTGTTTGTGAAGATGGATCACTCATAATCACTGGTATTTGAAGGACTTCACAAGACCTGTAGGGGCTGGTCTCGGATTTGAGGTGCTTGAATCAAAGCTTCTCTTAGCCAGAGAATTGCTGCAGCAAGAACCTATCAACACAGAGCTTCTGCAGGAGGTTACAGAGGCTCTTTGACAATGATTCATTTTGATTACTGTTTTCAGTTCCTCAAGTGTCCTTGTTCGGATTTTCTTGTGGCTAGGATCTTCGGACCCAAGTCAGGGACATTGTCAAGCGCAAGGCGGGCTGTTGACACGGCGGAGTGAGCTGTATCCACGTGCTGTGGCTAGTGGTGAAGAGAACCTAATCCTTGGGGTAGGAAGAGCACCTGTGTCCGATTGAAGGTCGAGGAAGCATATGATTCGAAAGAAGGCATCCCGTTGGGGAGCTGCCTGTTGCCACATGTTGTTACTAATAAAATGTTTTCTTTTCAACCAATGGTGGTCTGGCTGAAGAAAAGTGCAGCAGATCTGACAGAAGTCGTGCTGGCAATCAAAGTGCCTTTTCACAGTCTTGGGCCATGATCCCGGACATATGCGGGCTATGTTAGGTTCATTATTCTTTAAGCTAATCGAGTAACTCGCTTATCACCCACTGAATGCCACGGCACACGCCAGGCTTCGTGGGTGGAGAGGACAAAGAGAAGAAACGAAAGCGCGCAGCTTTGTAGGGCCTCGGCCTAGACCCTGGCCACACATCATGCCAGACCTTCGAGATGTCTTGGTGTTTTATGATGTTTTATGTTCTTTCCAATGCAAAGCACAGCGGAAAGCTGTGAATCACCACCAAGCAGCGGTCTCACCCACAAATTTTCGGAGCTTGTCAGAGTTGCTTTGTGTCCAAAAGTGTGCTTGCGAGCATGCGGGGGGGGGGGGGGCTGAAATACTTCCGCTTGCTAAGTTTGCCGGTACAGATGTGTTCCTT